>JAUZST010009171.1:0-13134 GCA_034779995.1 Parotocinclus haroldoi
TGTGTGTGTGTGTGTGTGTGTGTGTGTGTGTGTGTGTGTGTGTGTGTGTGTGTGTGTGTGTGTGTGTGTGTTCGTTCCTGCCTGCCTGTAGGTGATGCAGAGGAGAAAGACAAGGTGAAGACAGCGGCTGATTGCTGCCGCAAAATCCTCAACCACGTTAACCAGGCAGTAAAGGAGTCCGAGAATAAGCAGGTAAATACTCGGGGCAGCCATTCACTCCTGATTTACCAAATACCTGGAAGCCCTCGGCTCTAAACCTAAAGCATAGCTCATTTAGAGCAGACATGTCAAGTGAAGTCTGATTTATTTACAGTTTTTAGCGCTTTTTACAATGGAGCATTGTCTCAAAGCAGCTTTACAGTATTGCATGATCTTCTAGGACCATTCCCGAATTGCGTCTAGGGTGACAGTGGTTAAAGGAACTCCCTAACTTAAACGAACAAAATTTTATATGGCAATTATGTTGTCCATTGCGCAGTCACTTTAGGATCTTGAGTCCTCAGAGGCACATCTGGTGTGGCCTGGGCACGGCCGGACTGGTTTCTGATGATGGAAAGCAGTAGTGTGACGCTGACGTGGAGGAACGTTGGGGTGCGTGGGGCTGGAACTGGTACCGGAACACAAGCTTGGAGAGGAAAGAGAAAATGTAGTACGTTCTTGATTAAAAGCACAGAGTTTATTAGCAATCACTGATGCCATGTGTAGCATGAAACTCAGACAGCATTAACTACAGCAGCACAGCTGGAAAGAGGAGAACCAGAAGGTCGTGAGACATGAGTAAGGCACCTCCCCAGCAATCCAAAAAAAAAAAAAACCCCAGAGTGATTGCACAAGGAGGCAAGACAGCAACATCCTTGATCTCTTTGACAATGAACCCCCAGCTCTGCCCTTAGTCTAAGGATCCACAAGTCAAGGCATTGTCCTTGTCACCTGCACCACCATCTCTTCTTGTCAAAATTCTTCAAAGTATAATGCATTGTCTTTTTTGGAACAGTATCACTGATATGGTGTTTTATTTTTCTTTACGTCATCATTCAGCGACTAGAAGACTACCAGAGACGCCTGGACCTGTCCTCACTGAAGCAGAGTGACAATCCTCTCATCACTGAATTTAAGGTCAGTCACGTTTAATCAGCGTCGTTACAGAATGTGAATCCACTAAAGGCACGCTCTGCTCTGTTATGATCAATGTTTAATACACTGCTCACAAACATTAGGGGGATATTTAATTATGGGATATTGAAAAAAGCAAAACAAATATAAAATATATACAGAGCTGAACTCGATATGAATTTGATATTAATAAAATATGTAATCCTTGTACTTAGCTCTTAGAAACTACGGCACTGTCGCATTGCCGGAAAATGTCAAATGATGTCTTTATTTGATTGAAGCAACTCTATAGAAGCTTTTACATAATGCACTATATGGGAAAAAGTATTAGGACACACCTATTAAACATTGAATTCAGCGTTTGGTTCAGATCCATTGCCACAGGTGTGAAAAATCAAGCACCTAGCCACGTTCTTTAGAGCTCCCTGGGTTCGAGCATGGTACTGTAGCTCGTCCCTTGTGGCAAAAAAAAACCAAAACCCTGAGGTGTTTGATCCATTTGTACCAGACACTAGCACACCGCTACATCCTACACCCATGTAGTACCTGATCAGTGCTGGTGTTGCATACGTCCTGATCATGAGAGAATATAATGAAGGGACAAACAAAGTATGTAGAGAAACAGATGAACTACAGACTGTAATTGTAGAACTATAAAGTGAATCTATATGGTGAGTGGAACTGTTATGGTTGTTAAGGTACTGGACTATGGATTAGAAGGTTCTGGGTCCCACCTTTACCTCAGTTTGGTCCCTAAGCAAGGCCCTTAACCCACTGTTGCTTGGATTCTAAGACTGTCTTAATTGTTAGTCTCTCTGGGTAAGGGCATCTGCTAAATGACATAAATGTAAATATACCTTGGGCAGCTCGGTGGGTGGCACCGCTGCCTCACAACAAGAAAGTCCTGGGTTCAATCCCAGGGTGGAGCGACTTGAGTCCTTTCTGTGTGGAGTCTGCATGTCCTCCCCATGTCTGCGAGGGTTTATTCCGAGTACTCCGGTTTCCTCCCACAGTCCAAAGACATCTCTAAATTGTCATTGACTTGAGTATGCAAACAGCCTAGTTGTGTAACTGGAAACAGCTGCACACCGGTCCCAAACCCGGATAAATGGGGTGGGGTGGAGAAAGCAATGGCAAACTACTTCACTATCCTGCCGAAATACTTCATGGATCACATCGATGAGAGACAGAATTGTGTGGTGATCCATGATCCATCAAGTGACCGAGAGTCGGCCGCGACTCCAAATCCAGTCCAAAATATACCTTCTAAAGTGAACTGTAAGAGTATAGCTATCTATCCATGTATTTATTTGCTGCTTTATTTTTAGAATCTTGACCTAACCAAGAGGACGTTGATCCATGAAGGTCCCCTGACATGGAAGCTGAACAAGGACAAGACCGTTGGTAGGTCACTCTAGGGTATCAGTGGACAGGCATTGAATGTGAATGTGAATATGTGAATATACAGCCCATAGACACGTATGACGGTCCGCCCTGTCTGTGTGTTTGTGTGTGTTAGAGCTCTACACTCTGGTACTGGAGGACATCCTGGTCTTACTGCAGAAGCAGGACGAGAAACTCATTTTGAAATGCCACAGTAAGAACAGGGCTGACACCCAGCACATTTTCAGCCCTGTCATCAAACTCAGCACGGTACTGGTGCGCTCCGTAGCCACAGGTGATCTCACCCCATCCCCCACAAAAAAAACACACACAGACAAAGCCTAAGTGTGAGACCCGGCGCTAGTTAACACACCGTTTCTGTACAGACAACAGATCCTTCTTTGTGCTCTCCATGTCGGAAAGCGGAGCTCAGATCTACGAACTCATGGCCCAGACAGTGTCTGAACAGCGAGTGTATGTGCTGCTCTCCACTTTTCAGATTCCACTTGACCTAGTTCTACCTTTTACTCTTTCTCTAACACATTGTTCATTCTGAGTGGACCTCCTACCTAACTACTTCTCTCTCTCTCTCTTTCTCTCTCTCTTTCTCTTTCTCAGGTGGCAGAGGCATATCACTCAGAGAGCAGAGGCAATGAAGGCCAAGCCGCATGGAGTCATTCCCTTGCCCGAGTCGGCGTAAGCGCAGCTCTCGTCTATTCCCACTTGGCTTTAATTAAAAGATTACATATCAGTGCGGGTCAGTGATTTTTAGGTCAAACACTTTCTCAAAAAATGTGCCCCGAATTGCGCAACTATCCAAGACAAGGACGTGCCTTAACCAGTCTGTCAAATGTTGCCTTTAAAGAGCTAATTTTAGTGGCATATATTAGGAGTGTAACGATGCACCGCCATGCAAAAACGTCACACAGACCTTACAGTGTCTTTGTCAATGGACTTGAATGTCCAATCACTGTGAGGTTTTCATTCCATTTGATCTATCAGCTGTATTTTGATAGATATTTTATTTAATATCCATGCTGGTATAGTCAGGGTGTTGCTTGTACTACTACTAGCAGGAGAAGCTGTTCTGCCTAACAGCCGAGCTCTGATTGGTCAGCCCGAGTTGACTGCGTTTGAACCGTATAGAAATTAGAACAGGCTCCAATGAAACGTTTTACACAGCCTAGCAGGCTCAGTTTTGAGCCGATGCCGAGGATGCCATTAATAAACTCGTTTCGCACATTTGCTGGTAACTAGACATGAAGGAATTGATTAAAACTAGCAAGAGTCATTAATATGTGAAATATAATGTATAGAAACACATTGACATAATTGCATTCTTAATTAACACCTGAGGCGCAGAACATTTGGTGAAATGTAAATCATTTTAATTCATTTATTTTTATGTCTTCCACATAATCCTGCAGTTGTGTTGTACGTCAGTGGGAACAACTAATTAATATTAGCAGTGTATTACAAATGAACTTCTATGTTTAAACAGTTGTTTATCGATTTATATTTATAAGAAACTGATTTCTCAGTGTACCTTTGGTATAGATCGCAGCTACTTGTTACATGTGCGTTGAATTTTTCTGGTCCCATGCTTTGCTGAGCAAAATTTTCATAAATATGGAGGAATAAAGTAAAAAAGGGTTAATAGTTTTTAAAAAAAGAAAAAGAAAAATAAGTTTTTGCTCCTGTTAATTTCAAATCAGGAGCGCCAGCGCTCTTTGGTAAAAAGCTCACCGTGGGTCCCTGCTTTATTTTAAATTCAGCATTCAGCAAATTTCACCCACTCTATCTTTTATTCTTATTCCAGTGGTGAAAGAAATGGAGTTGAACTAGGAAAACGTGCCAAATTGACAGACTCCCCTGGCAGAGCCCACTCCGCTGGTAACCGTAGCTCCTCCCTTTTTCTAGATTGTTCTCACTTGTCTTGTGGCATTTCACTCACTCTTTCCTGGCTGACTTGTTTTCAGGTAAAGTTGGCGATGCAGCTTCCGTTTCTGCATCTAACAATGAGGATGAGGAGCGAGCTCAGGAATCCAGCCGTGAAGAAAGCTCGTATCCGTACTCAGAGCTGCTGGACGGCCGCTACACAGACTCTCAGTCCTCCTCCTGCAAAGCCGACGAAGCGCTGAAGACTTGTAACATAACATATTTGTATTTTATGAATAACCTGAAATATTACATAGGAAACATGGATTAGGGTGCACGAGTGGGGAGGTGGCATAGCCCCTTGCCCTTATAAGCTGGGTCGGCCATTAGACTGGCACGACTGACTGTGTTTGAGGTAGTGGTGCTCCAACAGCAACCATTGCTTAGCCCCAGCACCCCAAAAAAACTCCCAAAATTAGGAGAGGTTTTAAAAAAAAAGGCTGCAATATTGCAACAATACTTAACATTTTTATAATGTAATTACATTAGACAAGGACTGTTAAACACGATTCAATTCAATTCAAATGTATTTCTATAGCGCTTTTTAAAATGGAGCATTGTCAGCTTCTTATATTATCTTAAAAGGCCAATCCCAAATTGAGCAAGCCTAGGGCGACAGTGGAAAGGAAAAACTCCCTGAAAGTAGAAGAAAGAAACCTTGGGTGGCCTAGATGTTAATTAGGTAAATACTTAAAAGTATATACTGAAAGCAATCCTGAAATTTAAGTAAGTAATACAATATTCATCTTTAAGTTGGTAATAAATGAAGTAACAAATAGATTTTAAAGCAAAAATAGATTTTAAAATCAGTCCTCAATGGGAGGTCCTTGGAGGCACAATAAAATAGTGGCAGAAAGATGAAACTCACAGACAAGGACCACTGGTGTGTTTTGGGGCTTATTAATAAAAACTTTATTTCTAGGCAAGTATTGCTTTTAGAAATCAACACAGGTCCCTTACCAGACATTTCTAACAGTACTCTCTACAGTGAACTGCATACCATGAACATATGGAGCAGAGTGGCATGCAAAGGGCCTTTGCAGAGGGTAAAAAGAATAGACTAGAATTAAGATAGGTAAATCATTTAAAATCTGTGGGACTCCCTCGAAAAACAAGTTTAGGGCAAAAGTAGCTGAATATTTATTTCATCTACTTGAAAAGTTGTTCAGTCCATACAAAACTGAATTGCGGTTGTTATACGTGCTCATGGAAGTGTTGCACAATGTTAGATTGGTTTCAGTCACAGGTGACTATCAATTTTTACATGATCCAAATGCTGCCTGAATACTCTTGCCACATAAGGACGGGCATGGCCGTGCCCCAGGAGGAACCCAGCCCCCACTGCACCAGTGTAGGGTCTCACAATGGGTCCAAGGAATTAATCCCAATACCTAATAGCACTCGGGTGCCGTCGTTTAGCCTGTGGAGGTCTATGTGTCGTTCGCTATATATGAATTCATGGCTTTAAGATACATGGTGAGTCAAAAGTCACAGGACACCCTTTTATTTCAGAAGGAAAAATGACTTATCTGAATAACCAGCAAGTAATGGGTGAGGAGACCTATCTTTTGGGCTTTTCCAATGGGAAGGGGGTCATGTAGCATATCAAAGCAGACCAGCATTGTCTCAGAATTTGATTGCTGCAATCTGATTTTCATTATCTCTTGTGGTTCAAAAGTTATCAACGCAGAAATTTTGTCACAGGTAACCGATTCTGACGTCCGGGGAAGGCAGCTGCCGTATCGTAGCAACGGATTCCAACAGCCGACCCCGGAAAGATCACCAATTTAACACAGCACTGTTACATCCCCTCGTAGGCACAATTCTGAGAAACCGGGTCTGTGGTCGTTCGAAAACCGCTACAAACTCACAGAAACCTCATAAATGGTTTTGACAACCTTTGCAAAAGTCCAAGACTCAGCACGTGACATGCCATATGCTTTTGGGTCACCCTGTTTCCTGTGACTTTTAGACGCACTCGGTATTTAAATTGACATTGAAATTAATTTGTGGCCTCAGTATAAATGTGGACTTAATACACATTTATCACGACCTTATTACATTACGTCGTGGCCATGTGCCACACGCACAAGCGTCGTTACAGTGGTTCTAATCTGCGCTGAGATGATGTAACAGGACGCTTAGTCTTTGTATGGCATGTCTTGTCAGGTTGTCTCTACATTTCTGTAGGTGTTGATTGCCCAGCGCGAACGTTACGGAGGTCAGGATCTACTCTCTGGACAAGAAACTCTCATCAGACTGGCACAGCTACAGGAATCATGGATGGAGGTGTTTCTGCAGCTCTTCAGGAGACACCCAACCCCAGATGGAGAGCCACCTCAGGGCCAGGCTGTCATGATGGAGCTGTGCCATTTGGTCACTGAACACCACGAGCAGCTGAATACTCGAATCACAGGAGAAAGTGGTAAGATGTCTGGCTGTGGTCCTTTGCAGATGTAATTATATTCGAATTTCTTCTATAATGCCCGATTAGCTTTCCAGCAAACACAGCAAGGATCCTCCAGAATCCGATTCTCCAGAATCTTTAATCCTTTCTTGCCTGTTGACTCTACACAGGGATCACTGTTGATTTTTCCTCCAGGCATTCATAAACTATTGACGTTTCTGGGTAGAGGAATTGACTTCTGGGCTAACAAGCTGGAGTCTTTGATTGGACGATTTGAAGCCCTGTCACATACTGACTGGTTAAAACTGGAGTCAGCCCTGGACAGCTGGATAACATTAAGTGAGGAGGCCCTGCTGAACGTAACAAGCTCCCAACCTGAGAGGGAGAAGATAAAAGAGAAACCTCACATCAAGTAAGAGTTTTAAGAGACATGCTGTTCATTTACGGGTACATTCACACCCTTTAGCAGACGCCCTTATCCAGAGCGACTTACAATTATCACAGTCTTACATTCCAAGCAGTTGTAGGTCAAGGGCCCAGCTCAGGGACCCAACTGAGTCAGAGTGGGATTTGAACCCTGGACCTTCTGGTCCATAGTCCAGTATCTGAACCAGTCCCATCGAACACTGTTCATTCCATTCAAACGATTTATCACTAAATCCTCTTCCTCCCCAGCAGGATTGAAACTGAAGATGTCTTTAACACGCTGAGGCAGTTCCTCTCCTCCCAAAACAACTTCTTTGAGTATGGAAACCTGTCCCTTTGTGAAGAGGTATAGCAGCGGGTACCGGTTTTTCGTTTACATATGCAACGAGGCAAGTGAGCGATCAGCTAAGCTCGTCTCTTACAAACAGGTCAGGTCCATGCACATGCTCCGAACTCGCTGGATGGTGGACCTGCTTCTGTTGATGGTGCCAGATCACAATGACGACGGGCAGCCTTCTCCTAACCCACGGTTGAATGTTGACGGAGATGCGTCTCATCATAAGCTGAAGGAAGATGCGAGGAACCTCTCTCAAACACTGAACTACATCTCTAAAAGCATCACATGGTAAGACTAGAACATTTCCTTTCCTTGAGTTTGTCCCAATTGTTCTACTCAGGGCCACATTGGCATCACCGACTGGTTCTGGAGAACACTGTTCTAGTTTAAGCATTTCTTGGCTGGCACCACAGTCCATCACAAGGGCGACAGGGGTCACTGTTGCAGTGCTGGGGGTGATCCTCCAGCTGGTCCTCCCTCCGTTCTTCAGATACTGCTTATCATGCCTATGTGTAAGGTTCTACCTGGCCAGGAGGGAAGGCAGGGACACGAACCTAATCACTGCAGCAGTCTAGAATGTTAGAACTCTGCACCACCTGAGCACCTTTCGAAATGATATATCCCCCATTTTTGTGAGCGGTGTGTATTGTAATAATACAATTATAATATAATGCCTTTAAAGAAATCGATTTCTGTTTGATGACACCAAATGCCTTTGTGGGAGTTTGACATCTCTGTTTGATCGCTACCCTGCAGCTCTTGCCAGGCCATTGTGGAGGAACTGATCCAGAAGAACATGAGTCAGGATGAAGCTGAGAGTGAACTCAAGCAGCTCAGCAAGCTTCAGGTAATAGCTCCTACTTTTTATACTGCCTGCAGTACTTATTATATAAACTCAGAAAACACACGAAAAGATCTCGCCTTGTGTACTAGCTCCATGCTTCCTGCAGTTTCTCCAGCCAAACTTACTAAGGCATATTTTTCATGAAAGTTACATTCTTACTACTGGACCTTTTGCTCTGAATCTCAAACGCAAGCAAGACCATTTGTGAGGGCATCTGGCACAGGCCAGCTCAAGCCAAAGAATCAATACCCTTTCAAAAGTAAGACTTCCATACAAATGTTCTTCTCTTGAAAAAAACAGCGATACTCTTTAACCACAACGGGCCACAGCTAAACGAGAAGCGCCTGCACCTGATGTATTAAAGTAAAAGTTAAATATCCCCTCCGTCCCCCCTAAAAAAATCTGATGGATATTGCGACTATAAGGTTGCTCTTAAGCCATGTTTTTGCAAACTGTATATTCAGAAAAAAGGATGTGGAAAGCACGGCTGTTCGGTTTTTTTGACAACTCTATTTTACGCGACTCGAAATTACTAGTTGTGTGACCCCTAATGAAGTGTATGCTCAACACAGTGAAGCAGTCAGTAAATAGACTTCGAGATTTTTGCTCTCTATGTGTGTGTCTGTGTGTACATGTGTCTGTGCACCCCGTGTGTCTGTGTGTGGTCACGTGACATTTCAGTGTGAGTGCAGTGAGTGGGTGGAGGTTAGTCAGATCCTGCTGTCTGATTTGACGCTGAGCTCTGCAGAACTGCAGCTGACTGGAAATTCTGACCTTCAGCCCATTACAGTGCTTCCTGATCAGGACTCTCTGGTGAGAAGATTTTTCTTCTGCTTTCTGGGGACTGTGGTGTCCTAGTGGTTAAGGTACTGGACTATGGACCAGAAGGCCCAGTGTTCAAATCTCACCTCTGCCACAGTTGGGTCCCTGAGCAAGGCCCTTAACCCACAATTGCTCGGATTGTAAAACTGTATTAATTGTAAGTCGCTCTGGATAAGAGCGTCTGCTAAATAACATGGATGTGAATGTAGATGTTGGATTTTAGTAGTGGGCTAACAAATTTCTACTAGGCCATATGAGTACTTAAAACAATGCCGTTTTAAATGTAATATACCTCGAATTATTCCACTGTCTAAGCATCTCCCATAATATATTTTATCCTGGTTCTAGTCACTCTTTGGCTTCAGTACTTAAAGGTCTAATGTTTTTCGATTGCAGATCTTTTATCTATTATGTTTTGATGAATTGTGTGTCAAGACCTGGTTATGTGTTTTTAGGCTGACGAACACACAGAATCAGAGATGCAAGCACCGGCCAAGACACTCAAAGTGACCACAGATACAAAACGTGAATATGGGTTTAAAGCACCTGAGCAGGTCAGTGACGTTTACAAATAAATTCCCATGCCCTCAGTCTCAACATAGTAGCCTGATTACAACAGTGATTAGTGTTTTGGAGATAAAACACATGCCTCTGCTCATGTAGACAGACAGGCTGATGATGGGAGTGATTGTATTGTAACTAATTGCAGGAGCCGGGGATAGATGAGGTCACAGGCAGGGATCTGAGAGGTTCAGTCCTGAAACTTATAGGTCATGATGGTCACATCATTGAACAGACCTTGGGAAAGGAGAGCGTGCACCTCACTGGGGTCAGTACCCATTTTGTATCTGAAAATGAGATCTCGAGATAAAACTCAGTCAAGTAATTAATTACAAATGAATTCGTTGTACAGACCAGAGATGTGGTTCTACGTCCTCACAGCGAGAACGCACTTCAAGCCTACGGTGCACTGTCTACTGTACAGGTTCTTCAGCAGGAGCTACTGTGAGTATCATTATAAATGAGCAGCTTCTGTATGTACAGGTACATTCCTCAACTGAATTCATGTCTTAAATATTAAAGCAGGATTGCACTCAGAAACAGTAGGCACGTCTGGAACACCTGACCCAGCCAGAAGGCACATCCAGGACGCAAACCCATGTCCATGCGGACGTGAGGGTGTTGAACCTCTGACGGGGCATATTTATATTATATCATACGTTTTTTGTATTTAAAAGTCTTCAGCAAATGTATCATTTAACATGCATTGTTTTTTGATGGGACTAAATAGCCAACCAAATATGTTTAGAGCTAAACGTGATACATTTCCAACACGCAGAGATGTGATTTGTTATATAATCTGTATTTGCTCTGTTAGAAATGTGGAGGCTCGTGCTATCAGAGCTGAGGAAAGAGCCATGGAGGCAGAAGAAGCCCTGCAAGCAGCTCTGGAGAAAATCTATGAATTAGAGAGACAGCTACCACAAAGCACCAGTCCAGAAACCAAAGGTTTAACAAAAACACAACGAGTTTCAGTAATGCAGAACAAACTCTAGTCCAACAACACAAAGCTGTGCAGTTCTACATTTTAGATACACAATCAAGTCTGTGCCTAGTAACTGGCGCACACACACACACAACCATGTAAGAGTTCGCCCAGACTGTATTTAGCCTCTTTTAGGATTTTTAAAATAACCTGTGTCACAATATTAACCTTATTGTTTGCTATTGGATCACAAAATAAAATGTGCGGTGCTGCCCCTCGTTACTCTTTTAGCTTTTTAATATCAGTGATTTGTGACAACAAGTAATAAATCAGCGCGGAGCAATGAAGAGGTGACGTGCCTTCTGTCTTTGTGAGCGGATACGTCGATCGAAAGGAAACCATTTATTAAGAATACAGTGCTTCTGTAGGTAGCAGCACTAGAAAAAAATTGTATAAAAGAAATGCAATTGATTTGCACAGAATGTAAAGGCTTGATATTGTGTCCTTAAATATGTTGTAGTTTGAAAATAAATTCAACTCCAGACTGTTTAAAGTAAACAATTTGTATTTTTCTTTTAATGTAGCAAGCAAGAATCCTGCTTTGGCAGTTGCTACATCGGAGACTACTCCTGAACCAAAAGTGGGGATCCCGAAGCCGAGCACTAGCCCCAAACTCAGTAAGAGCAAAAAGAAACGTTAAACAGTAAAACCTATACATGCTGTATGGAGAGCTGAAGTCACTGTATGGTGAATACTTCCAATAAAAAAGGCAACCGAACCAAAAAGTGTTTCGTATCATTCTTACTGAAAAATAAAGGCATGTACTGTAAGTAAAGAAGTCTTGAAAAATGCAGAGTGTACAAAATAACTGAATAAGAAGCTACTGAAAATACTGTATAGAGCAGGTACTAGTAAACCCTAAATGAAAGTAGGACTGGTAAACGGTAAATTTACAAACCATCCAGTCAACGGCCATCTGCTTTAATGACCGGTGTTAAATAAAAATTATTAGGAATTCTAATAGGAAATAAATGACTGTCTTTTAACTCCTAATAAAGAGTCAAAATGGCAGAGACAATAACATGCACTAGGATGTTATATACTATGCTGTACTGAGTATTTTACTTAATTGGCATATATTCATAGGTTAATTGCTTTTTTTATGTGTTGGCGGGATTTAATTCGAGCTTTTTTGCACAAGGAAATGGATTTTCCTTTTCTGTCAACAGCCAAGACTCAATGTCAGACACACTAGTTAATTTTTAAACAAAACAAGCAAACATGGCTAAACATTAAGACTCCAAGTTTGTTAAATAAAATAGTAAACTAACGTCTGTGAAACCTGACCTTTCCTGACATGAAATGGCTGAGGTTCGAACAAGGCGTTAAACAAAATCAAACAAACAAGCCTCAACAGCCAGTAAACACTGCAGATCAATGTGCAGAGGTGGGACTTAAGAGTTTTAAAGCAGATATGCGTTATTCTTCCTGACCGGTGCTCATTTGCTCAACATTTGAACTACAGACTGGTCCAAATGTGTCAGTTGACATGTTTAGAGACTGTTTTGTGTACTCATGTTTGTGTGGTTGACTTTCTGCTGCTTATTTGTAAGTGTAGGTGCCTTGTAAGTAGTACTGATATACAAGAGTGGAGTTTCTGGGCGTTATAAAGAACCGAGTCACATCCAGCACATCACAAACCAATTCGCATCACAAAATGAGATTTGTAATGAAACGTTTTAATGTTATTAACCTGCGTTCTTTGACATCTTAATGCTTAGGGATATTGTTACATCATTGGGGAGTCTTTCGGAGTTTCCTTTGAGGCCTCGCTTGTCATCTCGTTTGGATTAGGTGAGCTGGTTGTATCTGGAGGTTGCAGTGGGTGGCTGAGGAGGTCGGGTGAGAGGTTGAGGAGCACAGCGGGCTGATCGGAGCGCAGTGTCTGGAGAAGCTGGACGAGGCGCAGCTGGACGGCCATTGGAGAGTCAGAGAGGGAGTCGATAGAGGCTTTCAGAGCTTCGCACGCTGCTTTTTCACCCTCTGCTGCAATCACCTAGGGTTCGGCACACTGAGTTAGTATGGGCCACCTTCCTAACACACATTACAGTTATAGCTGATACCTATTCCACATTTATTTAAATAACGTTCACGCAGTAACGAGTAAATTACCTAATTAAAATACAAATCGCTTTGGGATATTGGGAGATATTAGAAGTTGAGTGAACAGTAGGTTCTCTTAGTTGGTTCTAAGTCGTGTCGGTTCCTTCTTTACAACATCAGAAGGATTCAGGAACCATCAAGACTGGACTACTGTAACTCTCTCTTAGCGGGGCGGGGCTTCCTCTGACCGCTATCCGATCCTTACAGCTGATCCA
>JAUZST010009172.1:0-13134 GCA_034779995.1 Parotocinclus haroldoi
ATGTGATCCATTACGGAAAGCTGCCTCCATCAGGAGTTCCTCCCACTGGACAGGCAGTAGGTTTCACAATGGATCGCTGTCAGTGGGAGATGGCGGGGTTTTGGTCGTGACTTCGTGCTCATGTTGTTACCTTATGGGGGTAAGATCCAGAGTTCCAGGAATCCATATGGTCCCGATATCGAGAGCTGTGTCTTATGCATCGTTTTAAAGCCTTTTCGTCTGCAGGAAAGAAATTCTCCAAAATGTGTCGTTCACGGTGATGCCTGGTCAGTCTGTCGCTCTGGTAAGCGACGATTAGACCTTATTTTGATGCGTTCAGTTTTACTGGAAACGTGCATTAGCACTGATTAGCACCTTCATGTTACAGGTTGGAGAGTCTGGGTCGGGTAAGAGCACCGTGCTGCGGCTGCTCTTCCGTTTTTATGATGTGGAAGATGGCTGTATCCTCATCGATGGTCAGGACGTAGCAAAGGTGAGCAGCTCCGGAGCCGATTCCTAACGGTCTGAAAGCCTTTGGCGTCTCTGAGCGCTTTGATTAATGTCATTGCTCGAACGTAACCCGGCTTACCTTTCTCAGGAACGTAAATTCCAAATATCCGTCTTTAGCAAAGGTGTGGAATAAAGCCAGCTTTGATTTTTAAGGGGGCCTCTGTGGTGGCGATGTCTGTCTGTCTGTCTGTCTGTCTGTCTGAGTTCAAATAACAAATAACAAAAGCTGTTTAATTACGGCTTTTTGAAGTGAAGCTTTTTGCACGCCGCAAATGTTTAATCGTAAAGCCTTGTAATTACGGCAAGGTTAAAGGAGCCTTACGAGCAGGCGGATGCTTTCTCGCGTGCTCATGCACGTGCGTGCAGAGAAGGGCGATGGAACGGCTCGACTTCCTTTACGTCTGACTCAACCTGCCTTGTGTGAATAAATCATAGGGCGGGACCAGGTTAATAATAAATACAGAGCTTTTTATTCAGAGGCTCTGAGGCCTGTAGAGTCCATTTAATTCTCCCTGTCTCTGTCTCTCTCTCTGTCTCTCTCTCTGTCTCTCTCTCTGTCTCTCTGTCTCTCTGTCTCTCTCTGTTTCTGTCTCTCTCTCTCTCTCTTTCTCTGTCTCTCTCTCTGTCTCTCTCTCTCTCTCTCTCTCTCTCTGTCTCTGGCTGTCTCCCTCTGTGTCTCTGTCTCTCTTTTTCTCTCTCTCTCCCTCTCTGTCTCTGTCTGTCTGTCTCTCTCTCTCTCTCTCTCTCTCTCTCTCTGGCTGTCTCTCTCTGTCTCTCTCTCTTTCTTTCTGTCTCTGTCTCTCTCTCTTTCTGTCTCTCTCTCTCTCTCTCTCTCTCTCTCTCTCTCTCTCTCTCTCTCTCTCAGTGGACAGTGGGGGCTCATTACTGAACCTTTATCCCATCTGCTCCGGAACAGGTCACAGGAATTTGAGTAAGGTGTCGAATATTCACCCCAAAAGTGTCCGTCCAGTCTGACTGAACCAGATTCACTGAGCAAATCCTAATCTCTCCCCCCCAAACACACACACACACACACACACACCCCTACAAGGGCTGAATGTTTAAGTTACATCCGCCTTATATCCTCCTCCACATAATTAGCATGGCGTAATGGCCAACCCCGAGCTCCATAAGTGTTTACAAATGAACCGAAATCATCATCTCTAGCGTGACTCACCTATTTGCGTGAGTTCGGCGTTAAAGCCGTGCTCTAATTAAGCAAACCCAAAGTGCTTTAATTACCCTGGGAGTTTAGCACAGCTGTGCAGGTGTAGCCCCGGTTACGTGATCATGTGATCGCTTATTTATTTAGCGAGATTTACGACACCGTGTTGTAATCCTTCTTTTTCCTGGGAGCGGAGACAATGATGACTTTCCCTGGAAATCCCATTTCTCAGGAGCCGGCGGTAGGAGACGTGACCTGAGCTCGGCTGCCTGGGGCAAGTGAGATTTCTCACTTCGCACGGACATGAGAGTCGCGCCGCCTTTATAGCGCCGCTCGATCAAACCGTCTGCCGTGCCAAGCTGGAAAATCATTCAAAGGCACCGAGCGACCGGAGCGTATGGCACCTTTCACATCTTAAACCTTCAGACAGCCCGAGATGTTCAGTTTGGGTCAGAGCTGGTGCCGGTCCATCTCGGGGGGAGGGGGGCACAAACACCCCGGGATGTTTCGGAGTCATGGGGAGAACATGCAAACTCAGCACAGGCGAGTCGGGAAGTAAACCCTCTGTGCCATCCTCGGTCCTTATTTATTTATTTTAAATCCGTAAGGGTCATGGCAGCTCCAGTCCCTAACCCCAGAGAACACGGCATGTGTTCTAGATGACGACCTTTTTAATCTTTTTATCAAACTATTTACAGGAAACTAAATCTAAAGGAGCGTTGCCATTTTCTCTGCCTTTTGAGACTGCAAAATGATCTGTTCTGTCAGTTGCCAAGGGTTCGATTGTACTCGTTTTATGTCATTCAGACATGAATAACTTATAAGACTTAAACATTTTTAATTTCCTATTAGAGGCGAGTTTTTTTTTTTTGTTTTTTTTTTGCTTTACCATGTGACTGCATGAAACAAATCTATGGCGTCAAAATAGGTCCTGAAGTTTTGCGAACCAAAACGTTGCGCTTCTCAAAAAGTCGAGCAGTTTAGCAGTCTGATTCTAGTCCTCGTTATTAAAAGGCATCATCGTTAAAACGAGCTGATAGGAGAAAACATAAACACACAGCTTCCCTGTGTTTATCACCGACCAGCGGCGTTCTTTCGCTGACGTAGCGGCCTCTGTAGCATGAGCTGGTGGGCGGGGCTTAACTCCAACAGCCAATGACTGCCTAGATTTCCCCCCGGAAAATCGGGTCTAAAAGTCAAAAGTGAGAAACGTTTTGAGGCGAAAGCGAGAAACGCACCGGAGAAAAGGCTCAACGAAAGCGAGAACGGATAATTGACATTTGTTAATCGTTTCAGAATCGATAACGTGCGTTTAAAGAGGTTAAACCACTCTAGTTTTAAACAAGTAATGCGATCAGATGTTTCCATTTTTTTTTTTATGCCACAGCCCCATGCTTTCCTGTTCAGGGAATGTTTAAGGTTCATGGGGCGAGAGCACAGGTTACGGGTGTGCGCGCCCGGGGGGGGGATGATCCCCAACAGGCTTTCCCTCCCCCAGACCCGGCCTGTTGTGCCTGCATTTGACACATTTGACTGGAAGGACTCGAGTGTTAAACCTCTGAGCCGTTCGTATCGACGTGAGGGATCTGACGATGACCAAACATTCCCACTGTAAACCAGATCCTGATGACCGTCGGGCATAATGCCACCCCTACTCACCCTCACACACCCTGCGAGCAGGAAACATCTGTTGGCCATTCATTGTGCTCGTTTCTCAGGGAAGAGCCTGGACGGAAATAATAGATCAACACTTGAGTCTCTGGGTCTTTGATGGTAAGGAGAGCTTCGGGCTGTTTTTGTTCGGGTTGTGGTCACTGATTCAGTGCGCTTTTACTGCCCGTGTGTGTGTGTGTGTGTGTGTGTGTGTGTGTGTGTGTGTAATGAAGCTATGTAACACTACACGTCAACGTGAAAGTCCCGCTTCTCATCCGGATATGAATACTATCACCTGGGCACACGCACGCCTGCTGTAAAACAAACACAAACCTGGAGCTCAGGCCCGAAAAACGAGGCGCCTTTACAAGAGGCAGAGATGAAAGAGGTGTGAAATATTTAACATTTTCACTCCTAAATGCTTGCTTTCAAAGGAATCGCAAAAGGCTTTTGATGGTGCCGATTCAAAGCAGCGCTGTGGGACGCGCTGGGAATGATCCTGCTAGCCACGGACGTGCAGAACACCTGCAGGGACACCTGACGAGACTTACGAGCCCCCTACGCCCTCAAATCCCCCAGCCCCGTCCCGTCCCGTCCCGTCTATAGGCGCTGATTTACAACGTTGAGGCTGCATAACGAATGGCACGGAACTGATAACCTTTCAATCTCGGACACGTCTTTGGGTCGTGCTTTTCATGTTCGCTTTAGTTTCCACCGAGAGAAGCTCTCTCCTGACTAAAAGCTACTCTGATTTAGTTTTCATGAGAAAAACCTTATCGTTTTTGTAGAAGATAATGGAAAACCTCTGGGTTTACGTGGCACGGGCGATAATTGCTGTAGATTTGTGCTTTGCATCCAGCCAATAATCTCGAAAAAGAGATGTGACTTGACTCCAAACTTTGATAATTAGATAATGAAGTTCTGCTGACTTTTAAATTCCGGGGTTTGTGAACAAACACACCTGGCAACCTCGTTAGTTAGGCTTGCGCACGTGCACCGGCAAAGAGAAATCGGGTTACTGGGGTAAAATCCAGCTCTCAGCCAGATTTCCGCCAGATTTCAGTGGTTTAAAGCGTTTGGGTTCTCAGGTATCTTCATCTTTATTGCACCGGTTTCCGGATTTAAGAAGATGCTCCTAGAAGCACTAAGGGGTGTTTCTGTTCAGGGAGGACCCTCTTGCTCGTCGTCTTCAAAGGGGAGGGCTGGACCTTTAGACGTGCATGATCATGGCCACGGTGGCTTCTCATCCCGATCCATCTGCTCCAGATGGTATCGGTTACAGTCTGAGGAAAGGAGGGGAAGATACACGAGCGCAATCACTGCCTAATTAGAGCAATGGCTGATGGGAAGATATAACAGCGTTGTGGTCCCCGGGGTCTGAAACGTAAGTGTGGGAGAACACAGAAAAGAAAGCTACGTTTGGGTTCTGTTCTGTTCAGACGATCACGCAGCAGTGGTTCCAGCTCTGGGCATTGTTGCATTGAGAACTGGAGAGCTTGAGTGAAACTGTTTTGGGGATAGAAGTGGCATTGTTGGAGGACAGATGCTTCTGACTTAAAAAATAAAAAAAACATCTCGGGAAGCCATTCGCGTTTCGCATGACTGCGGTAAACCCCCTCTAAACCCCACCCCCTCACTCTGATGTTAATTAGTTCATAAATTAAAAGATGGTTTTTTTTTTTTTGTTTTTTTTTTGCGAGCCGAACGAACGGGAAAGATTAATGAAAAGATGGTGAATTGAGAACTTCAGTTGAATAAAGGAGGGGGGAAAAGGTGAGGCAAAAAAAAACAAACAAAAGGAAAGAGGGACTTCAAAAGGGATCTAATTTAGCGGGCGTTTGAAGTCAAAAGGCTGAGGCTGGTTCCATACGCCGCATGGATTAATGGTGGAGGGGATGGGATGGGACGGGACGGGATGAAACGAAACCCTCCGGTCGTACCGTTTTGAGATTGTTTACAGTTTTTTTTTCCCACCGCTCAAGACTCCTTCGCGTTTGGTAATGGTTTTTATTCTGAACCAACAGCAGCGGCGTTCCCCGGCCCTCAGATTCGTCAGTTCCATCTTCAGGTACCTGGGCATCAAAAGTTTAGAGCTTTGTGCTGATCGCTTTTGAAGCACAACAGATATTACAAATGTGATCGTACCAATTGCCTTGAGATCATCCTGGTGTTCGTTGTTGAGACGAAAAAGACATGACCACCTTCGCGTTGGAAAAACTTTACCTTTTACCCAATATGGCTAATATGTTCTGAAGATAAAAGATAGGCCCCCTCATCCATTACTTGCTTGGGCATTCAGATATTTTTTTTTTTTTTACGTTTTGTCTCTGAATTAAGAGGGTGTCTTTTGCCACCCTGTACTTTCGTCTTTCTCCAGTGACGAGTACTCGGCGTGAGCTCCCCTTACACTGAAATACAATAGCGATAGCAGCATCTGGAAGCTCTACCTGGAGGCCACGTTGACCCTTCTACAGTTTGAAAATCAGGAACGGTCTGAAGTTCAGTAGAAAAGAGGATTCTGGAGGGACACTGTGTTCTATAGGGTCATTTATATCTTTGCTAAAACAACAAATCCACAGTGCTGTACTGAATGTTCAGAAACGGAATAAAAAGCGACGTTGTGGCTTTGAAGAAAAAAGTTGCCACATCATCACAGATCCACCACCGTGTTTAACGGTGTGGTGTCACGTCTTCTCTTCTGTGAAACCATTATTCCAAATGCATAATTCCCAACTCGAGCGTTGCCCGAGGGCCCTGCTTTTTTTTTTTTTTCTCGTCCCAACACGTTTGCGGGTTCTAGTGAAAGTTTGGAACGCGTTCTTTCATCTAACCACAAATGGTTTGTTTGGATAGATGCGTCGTCTTAAACCGAGGCTTAGCTGGAGGTAAACAGAATAGATGTGGCTTTCAGAGTGGTGTAGAGCTTAAACAGTAATTAGACCGTTGTATTGTTGGATGCCGTGACCCTGCTGGCTGGCTGTCTGTCTTAATTACAGTGGTTAGGGTAAGGGAAAGTTTGTGAACCATTTAGCGTGCTCTGTGTTTCGTACGAGCTGAAACGCCAGTCTGGTTTTCACGCAAGTCCTAAATGTAGGCAAAGAGGATCGTGCTTGGTCGTTTATTCATTGAGGAGAATGCGACCCATATGCGAGTGGTGGTGGTGGTGGGGGGGGGGGGGTTGGTATGTGAACCTCTAGGTTTAGGAGTAAATCTGGAGGCAAACCATCTATCCGTCTTATCTCCACGACACGAGTTTGTGGAAGAGCATCAAGCTACGGACGAAGTACCTGAATACCCGAAGCCTTCGGGAACCGTATCTGTTAGTGCGGTAACAAAACCATCTCTAAAGAGTGTGCCCTGCACCTATCCACACACGCACACGAAGACGGTTTTCTGTGACCTTCCTTCGGGAGGCCAAGATCAGCTCAAACGCAAGGCATGTAATGGTGCACAAGGTCACTAGGGATCCCAGGGTAACTTCTAAGCAACTGAAGGCCTCTCCCATATTGGTTAATGGTAAAGTTCTGGAGAACACAGTGAGCAGTGGTGTGCGTCAGGGTTTCCAGTTGCTGCAGGGAGCTAAAGATCACAAGAAGAAGCCAGGGGGCTACTGGAAGATCGTTTTGGTGGATGTCTCAGACCGAAATGGAACTGGTTTTAATGGGATTTGTCATGCCTGGAGAAAGGGAAGCGCTGCTTCCCAGCGAAAGAACCACATCCTTATAGGAAACAACCCAAATGAAGATGGTTCCTCTCAAGGTTCCTTCCTCTTAATCTCAGGGAGTTTTTCCTTGCCACTGTCGCCGTTTGGCTCGCTCATTAGGGGCAATAGAATCCAATTTGTCACAGTTGATCACGCATCTGTGTAAAGCTGCTTTGTGATGTCTACTTTTTTTTTTTTTTTTTTTAAAGCGCTATACAAATAAAACTGGACTGAATTGAATTAGTGGTGGTATCATGATTTGCTGTTTAGCAGCATCTGGGCCAAGACGACCGATTGAACAGTGAATTCTGAATTATATGGGAAATACCAGAACATCTGTCCATGAACTGTATCTCAAGAGATTGGGGGTCTTGCCAGCAAGCGACGGCGACCCTGAGCACACAAGCCGCTCTACCGAAGAACAGCTGGAGAAGAGAAAAACCTTAATCCAGAAGAGATGTTTTGGAAGGACACGTGAGAACACCACAAACGATTAGCATCAGTAAGTAAAGGGTCACATACTTTTTCCACATACCGATATGTCATACCGGATCGTTTTGCCTTGATAAGTGATGATGTCCGAGTATGCGTTTGCCTCTTTGTTTTTAACCGGGACTCTCATGACCTGCTTTTAGGACGGTGGTGATGTTTTAGCTCGTATTTATGCGGAAATACAGAAAAAAAAAATTGTCTTTTGTGTGTGTTTATCCTGCTACCCCTTTATAGTTTATGGTGTGGATGTTAGAAGTGCCTTTATCCGTTCGTCTTTTTACATTTCTCCTTTTTAAAAAGTGATCTCCCTGCCTCGCTGTTTGCTTTTTGCTTTTGGAATTCTTTGTTTTTCTTGTTAATTTGAAAGTTGAAGGCAGTAATCGGTCGATCGGCCTCTGGATGTCAAGCGTGCGTGCGTGCGTGTCCGAATGCGAATGTGATCTGCGGGATGATTATATGGCGAATTTAGGGTTTATTGGTGGTGCTTCATAGTTCAGGAATGGTGTCTGTGGGCTGATGAACAGGATGCCGAGCCGAATGCACAGTGACTCCGTACCGGAGCGCCTGATGGCATGCGAAACGGCTGATTTATTACAAACCAAACTTATACCATCTGCCCTTGTGTTAGTTTACTTAGTAACCTTCCTTAATGCACGGTTACTAAGCCACGGGGACTAGTGATGCTCAGTTTCACCACTGGTTTTGTGACATGAGCTTGTACTACAGGTCATGTGATTTTTACTGTCTCTCACTAGTCAGTTCATCCGAAATAAAGTCCTTATTATGGCTCAGTCACACCGCTTTGGGATGGACTACCAGCAGTGGTCCAGGGCTTACTGTCCAACATCGGCGCCCTTCCTCGCAGTCGTGTTCCGAACCCTAGTGGAAAGACCTCTCAGGAAATTCTCTCTTTTTGCTTTTGCAAGCAAGCCATCGGTGAAGCTCCTGTATTTTCAGTCTGCCTCTCCGCTGGCAGCCTTTCACAGATTTGGAACTAGACCGAGTAAAAAGCAGTTCGTCTTCACGGTCCTTAGCCCTCTGTTGTTAATAATAATCATCAATTATAGTCGAGACATTTCCAAAATGCTTCATGCGTGCAGGACTTTTTGGGGTATTTTTTGCCTCGAAGAAAAATCTTTATTAGGAGAAAAAAAAAAACGGGTTATTAAATAGGTTTCCTCTTCATGGAGCGTCCGTTGTCGGTGCCGCTGTGCGTCCTAACGATGTTCTCAGAAGCTTTTGGAGAAAGTGTCCTCAACATTACAGCTCCCCCATCGACTTCAGCAGCTGGGGTCAAAGTCAAATTTATTTCTATAGCGTTTTTTATAATGGGGCATCGTCTCAAAGCAGCTTTACGATCTTATATTATATGACCTTAAAAGACCAGTCCCATATTGAGAAAGCCTAGGGCGACAGTGGAAAGGAAAAACTCCCTGAACAAAGAAGGAAGAAACCCTGGGAGGAACCAAGACTCAAAAAGAGACGCGACTTCCATGGGTGGCCCGGATGTTTATTGAATAATTAAGTTGTAGTAATGGTCAAAGTAAGTAAATAATACTATTTATATCAATAATAAAATGTTAAACAGGAATACAATTCAGAATAAAGGTCAGGATGTTTCCTCTTTTTCTTTCTGACCCTAGAAACCGGTTTCAGTCACATTTCCAGTAACGTCCTACTGGTTCTCTAACATTTCTACTGGTTCTCCTTCCAAATAGTTTGCTGACATGGCGGTGGGGTTTTCATTCTAAATTGTATTTTTATTAGTATTTTTTTTTATTTGTATTTTTTTTTTTTTTTGCAGACTTCCAACTTGTGATCCCTGGAGATGATTCTTCCGCTTGAACCCTCCTCCTCATTGTGTCCTCATTAGTCACCCGTCAAGCCGTGCACAGCTGCTATGGTTTTGTGTTGTACGAACGTCTGATATGCGGCTAAATGTAACATGATCACACGTCACCTTTTTGTGCAGGTGAAACAGCGCTCTCTCCGTTCCTGTATTGGAGTCGTGCCTCAGGATACCGTCCTCTTTAATGACAACGTCCGGGAGAACATTCGTTACGGGCGGATCAGTGCCACTGATCAGGAGGTGGAGGAGGCAGCACTGGTCGCTGACATCCACCATAAGATCTTGAGCCTTCCTGATGGTGTGTGTGTGTGACTCACCACAGTCTCAGTAAATCGACCTAGCAGTGCTGCTGGAGTATAACACCTCAGTGTGGCTGCTGGACTGAAAAGAGTCCACCAACCAAAAATGCCCAGCCACCAGCATGTTGTAGGGGGCGTCCTGTGAGCACTGATGATGGATTAGAGGATAGTGGGGTTTTTTTTTTGTTTTGTTTTGTTTTTTTTTTAAGTGGAGCTCATTGTACATAAAGTTTTGAAACAAAGAACAAAGGCTGACTCATCCCCTGTGATGTTTGATGACCCCTTTGAGTGGGTTTGGGGGGGGGGGGGCGGTGTCCACGTGTTAGGAACATGGACTTAACTGATAAACCCCTGGATTAGATCACATATTGGGTTTGCTTTCCTGTTTTCGGTCACATGCTTTGCTCACGTTTTCATATATTGCCATGACCGAATTGTTTTGTTTACTCGATGATCTCAGGATACGACACCCCGGTGGGAGAGAGGGGTCTCAAGCTGAGCGGGGGGGAGAAGCAGAGGGTGGCCATCGCTCGAACCGTCCTCAAAGCCCCCCGAATCATTTTGCTCGACGAGGTGAGTCTCGTCCTAAAGGATGGAGCCGGCGTGTCGGTCCCCAGCTCGTTGTTATACCAAAACAAAGACTCGAAGCGAAGAGGACAGAACTGGGGGCGGCACGGCACGGCCCGGACCTGACGCTTATCTTTAAGGGTCTGATTCTACCCTGTGCTTGTAGGCCACGTCTGCTTTGGACACTCGGACGGAGAGGAACATCCAGGCCTCCCTGGGCAGGGTCTGTTCCAGCAGGACGACCGTTGTGGTGGCGCACAGGTAATCCCTCCAGACTGATTAGTGAACAAAGCGCTTGCAATCACAATACAGTTAAGTATGATCAGTTCCTGCTGTAACCTCCCTCACCCGGACCCGCTGCCCTTCAGGACATGAAAGTGGAAAAGTCCTTGCGTAGACTGCTCCAAATCCACAGCTTTATTACCCCGATAAGATCCTGAATTGATACGGACGTTAGCCTGACCATCTGGAGAAGATCCGCTGCTAATTAAATTCAGCCGTTTGTCCTTAAAGCCCGTGCCCTCAGAATGGCATTTCTGTCCCAGGCATCTGATTAAAATGGGTGTAGAATAAATACCTTGGGCCCAAGCTGGATGAGGGAGGGGAGGATTAGAGGGATAGCTTGGCGTTCCTGCTAGAAATGACAAAACGTAAAAGTGATGGGTCATCTTTCATCTTTTCGGACTCGCCAGGAAGGCTCCTAAAAAATTCCAACTTTATTAATCATTTATTTTTCTTTTGTATTTTTTCAGAGTTTTTTTGTTTTTTTTTTTGTATTTATGGTTAAGGATGCTAATGATTTATTTTATTCTTCAATATCTGTTACAATACGTTGTTTAAATTGTTTGACCTAAATAATTGATTAGTTTTAATAATGAGGTCAAATCCATTAAATTGTAGTGTATAATTAATCATTAAATCATTCAGTTAAATGAATAATTGAGAAATTAATGCATATGACTTAGACTATATGTATATAATAATATATAATAAATTATTAATAGTATTTTAATAAATACATATACAGAGAAAATGAAGAAAAAAATCTCTCAAATGCATTTAATGCATATAATAAATATATATATATATAGATAGATAGATAGATAGATAGATAGATAGATAGACAGATTTTTTTTTTTTTAGTAGACCGTGGTAAAGTTGGTTTAGATTTTGGAACGTGACTGTGAGGGCAGGCACTGATGTTGGACAGTAAGCCCTATTCCAGCTCATCTCAAAGGCCAGGGCTTTGTGTAACCAGCCAACAGTGTCCAAACCATTTCTTTAATTCAAAGGGGCCTCTGCAAATATTCTGTAGAAAGATAACCATTTATACATATATATATAATCCAAATCCAAAATCACAAACCTATCCAATTTTAACAGCTGCAAATTTGACACACTAAAGCCGCCTTAGCACTGATCCCAGAATCAGGATGGATGTCATATTTGAGCTTAATGCCTCACTAAAAGCTGAATTTGAGCTCAGACGGATCTCCAGCCCGGGTCTCGCTGCGCCTCTGTTCGTTAAGACTGAGGAATTTTGCTCCGATTTTGTATTTCCATAGCCGTCTAACTCGCTTCCTCTCACTTTCTCTCTCTTTTGTTCTCTCGAGCGCTCTCTCTCCCTCCCTTTCTCCTTTTTTTTTTTTTTTTTTCCCCTTTTCTTTTATTTATTTTTTTTTCCCCCTCCGCAATCTTTTCAATCAGCTACTTCTGTCCTGTTTCATCTTCACAACGTTCTTTCTCACCTTCTTCCCTCGGAATATTGTGAACACGTCGCGATCAGAGTCCGCGTGCTTTGATCCCGTCCGGCCTCTGAGACTTGGTGCCACTTTGATCTGGCTCGGGATGGCGGTTGCGGGGGGAGGGGTTGAGGTGCAATCAATAAAGAAGTCTCAGCGCTTTTGTTTGAAGATGAAGGGTAAGTGTGGGAGAAGATGACCTGCGAGAGGGCGGGGTGGGAATCGGTCCGTACGCGCCGCACTTGCGCCGCAGCTGTTGACCACTGGCTGAACGGTGCAGGAGCTGGTTGGTGTCGCTTTGCGCTCCGGCTGAACGACCTTGTGGTTCCTCCGTGAGAACCCTTGTGTAACGTGAGCCGTTTGCTCTCTGCGGCCTCTGTATTGGTAGGCCCTCCCGTGGACGCGAGATGGGCCTGGATTCTGGACCCTTTCTGTGTAACGTTTATACGTTCTTCAGCATTCCTCTCACATACTGAAGCCACGTCGCTCTAAACTGCCCCGGTGTGAATTCGCTTCACCATTATCAAATGGTAAACAAACAAGACTTTGTCAGGGCGAAGGGTGCCGGGTATGAGCGTGATCACATGCCTCCCAGGCCGGGGGTGCCCCCGCGTCGCCTCAGTCCGTGGACTCGGGGCCGACGGCCATGAACGTGACACCCCCACCCTCCCCAAGACGAGGCGGGGCTCGTGTATATCCTTAATCCGTTGCAACTCTTTTTCCAGGTTGTCGACGATCATCGCTTCAGATCTGATCCTGGTTCTACACGAAGGGCAGATCGTGGAACGTGGAAGGTGGGTGAAAGGGTGGCGTTTTAGGACGGTGGCTTGGCTGAAGATGGTTAGGATGATGGTGTGATCAAAAGGAGAAACGTGACGCCGCCTCTTTCATGCCTGGCTGGGCTGAATTGGGAGGAACGGAAGTTGGAAACTGCGTTGGTGTGCGAGAGTGTGTGAGATGGAGATAGAATGGGCGGGGCCCTTGTCAGACAGGGCAGCAGCCCGTGCAGGGTGTGGGTTCACCCCAAAAGCAGCCCTGAGGTGGAGACTCCTGATCCCGTGATAACATTTAAAGTAAAAAAAAAAAACAGTCTTTCTAATGGACGTGTGTGTGTGTGTGTGTGTGTGTGTGTGTGTGTGTGTGTGTGTGTGTGTGTGTGTGTGTGTGTGTGTGTG
>JAUZST010009173.1:0-13134 GCA_034779995.1 Parotocinclus haroldoi
GTGTGTGTGTGTGTGTGTGTGTGTGTGTGTGTGTGTGTGTGTGTGTGTATATATATATATATATATATATATATGCACTTAAGTCTTTGCCAATTTAGCGTAATCAAGCAACATAACACGCATGTCTTCTAATGTGGGAGGAAAATGGAGTACCTAGAGTAAACTCACGCAGACACAGGAAGGGTATGCAGACTCCAGACAGAAAGGACCCAGGTCATGCCACCCTGGGATAGAATACAAGACTTTCTTGCTGTGAGGCAAGGGGCTTCCCACTGAGTCACCATGAAGCCCCAGGGTGTGAGGTAAAACGCGGTACGAATCTTACCAGCAGTCGGGCAGGTTTAGTGTGATGCTGCCCCCAATTTGTGCACCAAAGCAGATGTAACCGATGGTGCCAAGAGAGATGTACAGCATGGTGACGATGCCCATTCCAGAGTACAAGACCTTGCCGAAGTTCTGTGGGTTCTGCATTTTGTTCTCAAGTGGCAGAACCTGTGTAAGCACATCAAACATCATAATAAGAGTTTACTTACTAGTTTTTTAATCAACTTGGGAGCAAACCAGGATCCACCTGAATCTATAAAATCACCAGGAAACAATACCAAAAGGGACCTTTTAAATTAAAAATTTAAAGTAAACAGGACCAGACAGGAAATTCACACAATAACTGTTATATTAAAATAATTCTAATTAATATTAATGTCATCCAATTAGGTGCATTTTTTTTACTGTTTTACTTCAGAAAAAAACCCACAGAACACTGCATTAGCTACACCTCCTTGTTTCTATACTCACTGCCCATTGTATCAGTTCCAATTACCTTCTAAATTCACTTTGTAGGCCTAGAATTACAGCCTGTAGTTCATTTGTTTCTCTACATACTTTGTCAGTTGTCTGTACACTGTTCTCTAATGGTCAGGTCACACACAGGGCCAGCACATATCAGGTACTGTTTGGGTGGTTAATCATTCTCAGCACTGCAATGACCCTCATGTGGTGGTGGTGGTGTGTTTCAAGCAGCATGTACTTAATGCAAGCCACAATTGCTACCAGCAAAAATGTTAGCTTTA
The DNA here is from genome assembly GCA_034779995.1 of Parotocinclus haroldoi. NCBI lineage: Eukaryota > Metazoa > Chordata > Actinopteri > Siluriformes > Loricariidae > Parotocinclus > Parotocinclus haroldoi. The sequence goes on from JAUZST010009173.1 coordinate 1,071, forward strand.
GTTCTAGTGGAGGTTGACTAGAGTTGAGTTAGACTTAAGATGCGCTAAAGAATATATTGTTTAACATAATTAAAACAAACTTCAATTAAAAAATAGTGAGTGTTCGTACAAGAATTATACATTTCATACATTTTATACACATTTCATCAGGGGTTCCATCAATAATTTTTGTGAGCAGGATATTTTTGCAAATATGGTTTTATATATTTTACACCAGTAACCAGAGAACTTGCACGTGCCAGGTCCTCATATTTTGAAAGAACTAGTTGGGTCAGAAACAGCTTCTTATTGTTATCTATATCTCTGTTGAACTCATCAGCGCACATATAAACAATTACAACTGCTGTTACTTATTTCCTCCTGCACCCTATTTTAGATTTGCGCAACACTACTATTTTGCACTATTTTTACCCTGTATTTGCACTGTGCTACTTACTCTGCTCACAAAAAATTATATATTTTATTATGGGTTATCATTTTGAAATATCACCTAATTATTGTGAGCAGTATATATTTGAACTTTTGCATTGCATTTATTAGTTGCCATGTACTTGTACTTTTTAATTACTACAAAGTTTAATATATCTACTGTATGTATATTAGTTTAATTAAATAGACTTTAGTGGGGTCCCTCCCCCTCGCTGGATCTGGTAACTTTAGAATAAATAGGCATGGAATTAAAGGCATTGAAATGGCTAACACTCTGAAAAGCAGTATATACACCAGAAAATTATTAATTTAAGTATCTAATATTAAACATCAAATTTTGTCACGTATTTTGAGGATTTCTTTGTTATGTACTATAAAAATGTGATCACATCCTGAATCATGCAAATTCTGAGCTTTTTCATTATATGTGCCTGTATAGTTGTTGATCAGATTAGTGATGAAATCAGATTTTCCGCAACTATCAGATTATTAAGTGCATGTAAGTACATTCAGTGTTAGGGACACACTGGCTTCATAGAAGTTAGCTGAAGACTCACCACACCGATTCCTTCAAAGGCAAATATAGCCGTTCCAAAGAACAGAGGGTAGTCACCGGCTCTTCCGACCAAAGGAAGGTTAAGAGGGTGTGGAATATGCTGAAAATAACAAAAATAAAACATTAGAACTAGTGACTAGCATGTACATTATATACAGTTGTGCTTGGACGTTACTGAACTCCATATATGTTCCATATTTCCACATCAGAGGTTAAACATCATCAGATTTTCTCTGTCCTAAATGTAGACTAAAAACCAAATGACACAAAAAAACAGAATTTCTCAATTATTTATTGAGAAAACTGATCCGTTGTTATTATTATTATTTATCTGTGAGTGGCAAAAGTATGTGAAAAGTAATATCTTGGTAACTTGCAGTATCTGACCCCATTCTCCAGATACCATTTCCTGTTTAATCCAAATTGTTCTACTTGGGTTTCATACTGACACTAAAGATACAGATCTTCATGAAACTGCAAATAGACAGCAATTTAGTTGCTTAGAATTTTCCCTAGTTTACTTTGTGAACTTTTGCACTCCTTTCTTTTGGAGCAGTCATTATAATGGAAACTAAGGTTAATGTTCTTTATTTGTACACAATCTGCCTGACTGTTAGTCCAGACTTGTGGTTTTGTAGCTTTTTTTCAGCCTCAACACGAGTAGGTGTAAATTGTTACCTTGTTGTGTTTAAAGAAATGGTTCTGTAGACCTTAAAGGGTTGTAAGGACCTTAGAAAGAGAGATTCTGACACCTTTGTTACTCACAGATATGGATCATCAATAACTATATGTCAATCTTCTTATAGTCAAGGCTATATTTATGTAGAGTAAATAAAAAATAATAATCTTTTTCTCAGATCCTCAGAGAGTTTTTTGCTATGAGGTGCCATGTTAAACTTCCAGTGATCCAGTATGAGAGTGTGAATTGGGCACAATTTGGCAATTTTCACTTAGGGGTGTACTTATTTTTTCCAGCAGTTTAGACATTAATGACTGCGTGTTGAGTCATTTTGAGGGCACAGCAAATTTACACAAATTTTGACTTTTGACTACTGTATTTTCAGTGTTGTCCCATAATAAAATGGTTCCAAAAACGACCTACGGTACAATTATTCTCATTTGTTAAACTGATTTCTCTTTACCTACTGTTAGGACTAATGTAAAATCTGATGATGCTTTGTGTCATGTCTGTTCAAAAACTAGAGAATTGTAAAGGATTCACAAACATTCATGCGCCATTCTAACAACTACAAAATATATCCACGTATTGCGAGTAGAAGTTATCAGCAAACAGATTTTTTCATTAAATAAATCACCGCAGGAGAGAAATTAGATATTGGTGCAGTAGCAGCTCCCTGGGAAGTATCACACACAGGCAAAAGGATAGAAGTGTGGAACACAAATCCTAAGTACATTTGAAAATCATAAGGGCACACAACGACAGTTAGATTATTCATAGTTCATCTTTGTAGCATTTTGTGTATTAATCTCTTAGATCAGTTTTCCCAGCAAGTAGCTTATGCGCTAACACGAACCCTGACAGTGCAGGTGGTCTGAACTCTCTTTGGGAATGAAGGACAAAAGGGTATTCTGTTTCTACCCTCCAGCAAAGTCCGTGCAATTAGGGGATTTGTTGATCACGAGACACAGACAACCTTTCACCTTTGTAAGCAGTCTGAAGCAATGAGCATGTGAAAAGGTCAGAGGTATGTTTCTACATGCCTGTTGGAGAAAACTGTTTTCTAGAGATTAAACTTTTTAATCTATCGTTCTTTCGTGTTTTTACTACTAGCACTGACCTGGATGTGTCAAGCACCACCCACTGCAGATGAAACACTTTTATTAGAAACGGGATGAGGAAATGCATCCCAAGAAGCTTGTTATTTGCAGGTGCTCTTTCATACACAACATTTTTTTTCAACAACAGGGGAAGAGCATGCTCACGACATGATTGTTATTTTGTTTGAAGATACAAGGAAATGTTATACAGGTATTATATAACAAATAACATCTGCAATAGAATTCTGTAGAACAGGAAGTCGGCTGAAATGGACATTACCATAGCCACAGTAATTTATGATAATGTGATACTGTAATGTAATAGTAATGAAACAGAATGCAGTATCACAAGAAGAGCCCCTAACATTTACGAAACTAGTTTATTCCATCTTTTCATGGGACGACACTGAAGATATGATACTTTGATACAACGTACAGTAGTCAGTCCACAGCTTGTATAACACAATGTAAATTTGCTGGGCCCTCAAAATCACTCAAAACACAACCATTAATGTATAGACCGCTATAACAAAAGTGAGTACACCCCTAATGAAAATGCAGAACTTGTGCCCAAAGTGTTAATATTTTGTGTGGCCACCATTATTTTGCAGCACTGCCTTAACTCTCTTGGGCACGGATTTTACTAGAGCTTCACAGGATGTGACTGGAATCCTCTTCCCCGCCCCCATGACGACATGACAGAGCTGGTAGATGTTAGAGACATTGCTCTCCTCCACATTCTGTTTGAGAATACCCCACAGACGGTCAATAGGGTTTAGTGTTTGGCATGTTTCTTTAGCAAGGCATCATCTTGTAGGTGTGTTTGGGGTCGTTATCATGTTAGAATATTTCTCTGTGGCCCAATATGTCACAGCTTATTCTCGGGATTTGGGCAATCTTCTTATAGTCAAGGCCATCTTTATGTAGAGTAACAATTCTTTTTTTTCAGATCCTTAGAGAGTTCTTTGCTATGAGGTGCCATGTTGAACTTCCAGTGATCCAGTATGAGAGAGTGTGAAAGCAATAACACCAAATTTAACACACCTGCTCCCCATTCACACCTGAAAACTTGTAACACTAACAAGTCATATTATAACGGGAAGCGAAAATAGCTAATTGGGCACAATTTGGCGATTTTCACTTAGGGGTGTGCTCATTTTTTTCCAGCAGCTTAGACATTAATGACTGCGTGTTGAGTTATTTTGAGGGCACAGCGAATTTACACAAATTTTGACTACTATATCTTCAATGTTGTCCCATGAGAGGCTATAATGAAATAGTTACAAAAACGGGTATACTCACTTTTGTGAGATACTGTATTATGAAAATGTGAATCGAACAGACACGAGCACAGACACGGGCACAGACAGAGACAGACATGACAGACTTGTGTCTGGCAGAGTGGAAATGCAGCATTGATTGGCTGTTGAGGTGAGCAGCTGCAACAAGCAGACTTTCGTTTCTTATCATTTGGCCACAAGACCTTGACCAATAAAGCAAATTGATGTTAAACAGAGCATTCCTTTATCCATTCTACAGCAGTGAGACAATCATAATATTAAAGTGTTAATTGCTTGATTTTTATTGGCCACTTTAGAAAGTGTTTTTCCATTGAATTACAAGTGGAAACGATAACCTTCAGCAGAATGCATTTCTTACTGAACAACTGAGAAACATTTCATTACGTCTTGTTTGCTGCATCACAACTTACAGAATGTTGCTAAGGTGTTGCGATTAACAGAGTAACAACCATGCCATTGTTTGAGTTTACTCACACCAGGCAAACCATACGTGCACGTGACCCTCAAAATATGGTTAGAGTGCTCACTCCATAACGTGCCCAGGAAACTTGCTCTGTAACGTGGCCTTCTTATATGTGCAAAGGTAGTTGAAAAACACTTGTGTCAGCATTTGTGTCAGCATGACCAAAATGACTTCAAAAAAGGCCACAGAATAAGTACAGGCACTCCCCGTTTTACAATGGCCTGATTTATGATTTGAACTTTACAGTTACTACTTTCCAGAAACTATACAGTGAATTTGGAATTTTCTTAAACAAAGCTCTTGTGATTTTATGCATCATGCTGCTTCAAAATGATGGATTGATTAAAGCTGCATGACTGAGCAGTTTTTTCTTATAGATTGATTGGTGAAAGTATACGTGTGTGTGCATGTACCGTTAGGCAGTAGTAGTAGATGAGCACCAGGCTGGCAGACATGACCACATTGGCTATGAATGACAGTGGGGCAAGATACTTGAGGTTGCGTGTAAAGACCAGCAAGATGATGAAGGGGAGAAAGATGATCATGTAGATGCGAGAATCAAAGCTGGGAACAATCACTGCCGTCTCATTGGTGTTGCAGTTCCCAGTGGTTCCATTGGCAGCCTCGATCACCTGAGAAGAGCAAACAAAATAATTAAATGGTGGCATAGCGGTTAAGGAACTGAGCTGCAGACGAGACGGTCCAGGGTTCAAGCCGCACACTGCCAAGTTACCACTGTTGATCGCCTGAGCAAGGTTCTTTACCCACAATTACTCATACTGTAAACAAACTCCACACAGGTAGAATTTCAGAACAGGATCAAACCAAAGACCTCTGAAGCTGTACTCTGACCCTGCTTAAAGGCATGCTCCACAGTGCCACTCCCTGAATAAAAATGGTAGGGGTTAAGGGGCAAAATCAATTCTTAGATGCATCGCGATGTAGACATGGATTCACAAACGTCAAAAAAAACTGTTATTTAAATTTTCACTGATAAAGCCCCTAAAGAGATTAGACATGCATAACTTTACAGTTTGTATTGTCAGCTGATTCTGTTTTTGCGGCAAGTTCAGTAATTACTAGACTTTCTTAGCAGTTATCCCTAACAGTTCACATAAAGACGTGCCTTAACAGGTTCAACCTAGGCCTCAAACACAGTCAACCGGTTTCATTTCTTCTTTTTTTTTTTTACCAATGTACTTCCTTACCTATAAACAATAACAATGAACAAACAAACCATGTGACAAGCAGCACTTATAGGGTAGGCTAAAGGAACCCACACAATTGTGCAAGTTCATTATCCACCATGGCCTGTTTCATTTCGTCTCACCGTTGACCAGTGTAGAACAATCGCGCCCTCTGGTGTTATTATAGACATCGACAGCATAAAAAATGGTTCATGAAAACAGCTAAACATTGACCACACGGTTTTTCATCAGGTCTGCAACCAGACATACATTTCTCTTTGATTTCAGAAAATCTTTACATAAAGTGTACACTTTATTTCACTTTCTACATTGACTGAGCTTTATACGTTTCAGACCCCATCATGCATTAGGAATTACTGTTATTACATCTGTTCTAACCCCACACCTTTTTGGTCAGGTGTACCGGGTTCAGAAAAAGTGGAAGCATGCCCTGGATGGGATGCCAGTTAATTCTGCATGAATGTTTGTTAATTTTCATTGTTTTATCCTATCTTGTTCACCAGGCCAGCTAAATGGATGAAAGCGTGGATGGAGTCAGCTCATTTTGCATTCCATGTCTGTGTAACACCAATATCCCTGATTGTCAGTTTAAACTGTGAGGTTGTGGCTATAACTTTATAAACACTTGGCAATAAGGTCTGCAAAGAGTATTCAGTAATCAGCTAGCAAGGTCAAGCAGCTCCTGTGGCCGAGTTCAACCTTCCAAAAGACTCAGTGTTCATATCTGTGCAAATAATTCATGTGGTGAAAGCTCCATATAAAGTGTATATAAAGTTTACCATGTTCTAAATATTATTAAATATTCAAATATCAACATAACCATTTCATATTTAACAGCCATTCTACTCAGACCAATCTCAATGCATTTGTTACACAATGACTCTATAGCACTCTGGAAAGCTGGTATAGCAGGAAGTGATAAAACTGTGTAGATTCTTACCTGTTTGACATTGTCACTGAGAAATACAAAGTAGACACAGCAGAAACCAAGTTGGGTGACGATCAAGAACAAGTTCACCACACGCCTAACAGAGGAAAAACACACAACAGTGACCAGGGACCAGCCTTTACAGAAGCTGAGGTAGTATTTAACCAATATGTTATGCTATACTTACTGTAAGTACCATTCAGTGAACTGATTCAATGCAGGATGCTTAATAACTAATAAAGAGGAGTCCATTTAAATATAGTAATTCTTTTTGACCTGTAAAGACTTCTAACGTACAGACAAACGTACCATTTATTTACATGTATTGTATTTAGCAAATACTCTTATCCAGTGCAGCTTACAATTGATACGGTCTTACAATATGAGCAACTTTCAAGGAACAAACAGTTTCAGCTAGGAAGTTATATACCTTCTGGCCCCTTAGTCCAGTACCTTAACCGCTAGGTCACCACAGTCCCTGTCACCACAGCATTTCTGATTATGAGATTATAATACTATATATCAATTGATATACCATGTTCTAAACAATTTTTACTGTCCACTGCTGGTGTATTTTATTTTGAAGTGACACTGTTGTGGAAGTAGTGTGTTAGTGTGTGTTGTGCTGGTATGAATGGATCAGACACAGCAGTGCTGCTGGAGTTTTTTTTTTTTTTTTAAACACCTCAGTGTCACTGGACTGAAAAGGGTCCAGCCACCATAATCCTGTATGTGGCGTGAAGGATACAAAAAAAAGTACGACTTGCGTTCGTATTCATTTTGAAATATCCCCTAATATTTGTGAGCAGTGTATTTAGACAAGATGTGATTTGCCAGTTGATGCCTAACGAGAACCAGACAGGAGATAAATGAATCATGTGACATTATTTAACATATATTATTACCTTCCCCAAACGGAATGCCTGCTTAGCCAAGATACATTCTCCATCCCATATTCAACGGCTTCTCCATATGACAGAAAAGGCTTCCCCAACCTAGTAAAGGAAACAGCAAGTCAAAACATTTAGATTTTTGTCCAGACTTGAAAGTACTCTATTTCAGAACGTGTGACATATTACTTGGACAATGAGATATTTAATGTTTTTCCCTTGGTAAGGTCACATAGCAGTGGGTCTGGAGTCTATCCTGAAAAGCTCTCATAGAATGTGATGCCACTGTAGAACATGTCCCTGGAACTCACAGGGCACAAGTGAGCACATACCCTGAACAGGGCACCTGTCCATCATATGGAGCACTTCTTCTACGTAAATTCTTTTCTCCCCTCATTTACAAACCACAAAGTACAGTAATGCACCATTTAGTACAATCCGTCATCACTTTTAATGAGAAAAAATTAATAATTAAAAATAATTTTAAAAACCTATAATTTAGGAAATAAAATCTGGGACAATAAAATAATAAGAAAAATCTGACGTTTTGGCTATAACAGCTGGTCATACATGAGCAGAGGAGCTTAAGTGCAAGTCCATGATTCGTGCATGAATGTAACTACCTTACCAGTTGCATGTGCATTTGTTTGCTTGCTCACATTCGGAAAAGTGACTGTCCAAACTTGACTGAATTCATGTGAATATAAGTCAAGTTAAATAGGTTCAGTATGTGTATTACAGTTTAGACTATGGAAATGATGATGCGTAGATGGTAGTGTATCACTTGTGATTTCATCTCAAACTCGTTTACATATCGTAGCTTAAAAAGACTACATCACCTTGATAACGCGAATGTCCATTTCGGTCTCTGTACTGTTTCACAGAATGCAATGCAGTCGATATCAGACTTTATCACTTCTTCAAAAAGTCCTGACACTGTGTCACTCCAGTGGCCATCCAGTTCCCTGGAGTATTAATTCCTCTTTGCTCTTAAACCCCTGTTTGAAGCAGTTAGGGCAGCTCCAAATGTATGTATTAAATACTTTTTTATTGGATAGCCTGACGACAACCAAAACTGGCCCACAGAAAGACATTTAAAGAGTGGATCGGGAAAGAGAATACATAGGTGTATGAGATGCATCGTAAAGCCAAAATGTGCATCGTCAAGTTGTATCATGTGCTCTATTGCCATCTAATGCAATTACATTTCTTGAACACCTGACCTGGCGGAGCACGGTGGCTCGGTGGGTAGCACCGCTGCCTCACAGCAAGAAGGTCCCAGGTTTAATCCCAAGGTGGACCGGCCCGGGTCCTTCCTGTGTGGAGTCCGCATTTGTTTGCGTGGGTTTATTCTGGGTACTCCGGTTTCCTCCCGCAGTCCAAAGACATGCATGGTAGGTTAACTGATTTCTCCAAAATTGGACATTGGACATTAAACATATATATATATGACTGGTGTTGAGATGAACTTGTGTATAGATGTAACCTTGTTTGTGTTGCTTACATAGCCATTGATGCTGACAGCAACATTAGAGAAGCCAAATAAATTAACAAAAAAACAAACACCTGACCTGGCATAGTCATACTCACAAAAGCATATCCCATTCCTAGTGACCCTCCTAATTTATTTTAATTGAGGTTTTATTTGTTTGTTTGTTTGTTTGTTTAAAACGTATACAAGAAAGTGTCCATTGTTTGCATTTCAGAAACGCTCAAAAAAGGAACGTCTTTTATTTAATGTAAAACTGATAACTGTGGAAAAACTATTTAAACTATTTAAAGAAAATATAGGTACTATTTAAACAATATTTCTAAGATGTCAGAATGTGCAAGTTCAAATATTTGCTTCCTAAGCTCTGTTTGCTGTAGCTGTTCTGCTCTGCTCTCTGGTCCAGGCCTTTTAGAGTAAAAACAACAAAGAAAAGAAGCTTTGAATATACAAATAAGTTGAGAGCAGGCTTACTTCGCACTCAGATGATGTGAACATTTCACAAGGATGCTCATGCAATGCAAGGCCACAATGCCCATTAACAGGAGACTCAGTGGACCCATCTGGCAAAAGAAAGTGACAGAGAAGGATTAATTGACTAAAAAGGCAATGCATTAGAGACAAAGAGGCAGCATTTTTTGTCCATATTTTCTGATCCTCACTATGCCTGGCCAAGCTCTTGGAGGCTCTGGTACCTATCCCCAGCAAACCTGGGACATAGGCATAAGAATGCATATATTGCAGAATTAGCAGGGGTCAGGGAACAATCTTTCCCAGTCACAGCCATTTGTAACTGCACGTGATGCCCAATTTAAGCCCACTCTATCACTATAAGAATGTATTTTTCTCTTTAGAGGAAATGCAAGCTGGAATTATATAAGCAAACAAAAGTTTGATTTGAACACGTGAAGTTTCAAGAGTGTGAAAATGGCAGGAAAGTCTACATTACAGTGGAGGTAAAATATCTATACATCATTAGATTACATGCAGAATCCTACCACGAGTCCTGCATTCTTTACAGCCAGGGGTAACCCGAGCAGTCCTGTGCCGATGTTCCCTTTCAGCAAATGAATTAATGTCTGAAAAAACCTTTAAAGAGAACAAACAAGGAATAATATAGGCAGATGAAACATCAGACATTTAGACTAAGAAAAAAAAAAAATCAATGGGATGATCTTACGAGGATCCTCCTCTGCCTCCGATTCGCTCATACTCGCTCTGAGTGCGGGAAGGACCATGGTCAGGTTCATCATCATCCACTGGGCTCTCGTTTATTCGGGAGAACACCGGACCTAAATCAGGACAAAACGTTTAAAAAATTAGTATATACTGTACAGATAACAGTTTAAGGAAATGCTAAAAATGGCATCCATTACATTGGTATTATGAAATTTGCCCTCCATCTTTACTGCTACAACAGCGTCTGTTATTCTAAAAAGGCTTTCCATTAGATTTTGAAACATGATTGCGAGTACAGCTTCTGGTGTGAGAGAAATAAGTTTTTGGAAAGATGCTAGGGCATTATGGGAAATGTAGTTCTGTTCGTACAATGCACCCATTCAAAACCAATTTAAATTTCATCACATATTTCATTTGGCCACGTCATACAAATGCAAAGGCATATGTCTAAGCCACATTTCCCAATAGAGCACATGATAAACCCTGCAAGTACATAAATATGAATAAAAGTTATCCATAAAGCACATTAATCCCACAAAGAGATCCTAAGTTGAAAACCTACAAGGAGTGCGACAAGCAAAGGGAAAATGGAGGAAAGATGACAAGACAGAAGAAACTTTCTCCAAGCACTCAATAACAGTGAGTTAATCAAACTCTAAAGATTAGATCGTGCCGGAATAACGTTTGCTCACCTCTCCTGTAATTTGAATTTTAAATGTAATTTCTTTCGCAATAGAGAGATTCACCATTTAGCATCCATCTGATCAATGCTTTATCGATTAATTTGCTTTAAAAGGACCGGCCTTAAAAATTATAGATTAAGCAGGAAATAAAAATCTGTCATACATCAAATTCATGTCTGAATGACAGACATCTGGTACAAGTACAACACAGCAAATAGGCAAAAACTCACAAAAGATTCATTCAACGATACATTGCACCATTTCGGTCAGATAAGGAAATAATTATCAAGCTCTTTATGAGTTTAAATCAAAGTTTTAGGGCTTGACATTTGCAGGATCCCAACAGCATAAGAGGAAAATACATGACATGACATAGATAACCCTACAAACTACATTTAAACTAATAAAGGAAACCAGACACCAACACAAATGCCCCTAACAAAACATTCAATTGATTACCATCCTGGTAGTTGATGTCCGAAGCCATGGGTGAGCTGTTCGTCACAAGCTGCTTCACTTCTCTCTGGATTCACTCTGCATCCACAGCGCCTGGGATCAAAGACAAATCAAACATTATTTTATTTATTGCCCCTCCTCTTATACAAGCACACTGCTCACTTTGAACATCAGTGTACGTTGTGGTTGTTCAAAGCCTGCGGGCACAGGATATAACATTCTGAAAAACACAGAAACAGTTATCAGACATTTCTGCAGCACCCAAGTCTAAATTCGAAATAAGCACAGTGTTAAAGATGCACATTTAGATGCATTAATGTGACTTACAAGTTCAAAACTGGATTTAAAAAAAATCCGTTTTTTCTTATATTTACTTTGACTTATTTCATTGCAGACATTATGAACCAGAGATATTTTTTCTTTATTTAATTTTTAATAAACATACATTCCTGCATTTCAGGCTTGCAACAGCAACAAAGAAGTTGGGATAGGGCAATTTAGGGAAAATAATAATAATAATAATAATAATAATAATAATAATAATAATAATAATAATATGTTACATTGATATAGTGCCTTTCTAGAGCCCAAGGTAGCTTTGCAATAGAGGAGAGATGGAAAGAGGAGGATAAAGAGGAGGATGAAGGGGGGGGGGGGGACTAGAATTAGTACTATAAGAAGAGGTAGGTTTATTCCAAAAAAT
>JAUZST010009174.1:0-13134 GCA_034779995.1 Parotocinclus haroldoi
TGTGTGTGTGTGTGTGTGTGTGTGTGTGTGTGTGTGTGTGTGTGTGTGTGTGTGTGTGTGTGTGTGTGTGTGAGCACGCTGTATACATGACCACCTGAATAATCGGAAACAAATCCAGCTATGAGTCATTTGAAAGTAACGTAAAATCCTTTGTATTTAAAGGAAACTGAAGCTATTCATTCACACAATTTTAGTACACTACCATTAAATAAGGTAACTAATAAAAAGTAAATAATAACACATACTACCAAAATGCTTAATGTTTTATAATGTTTTTTAAGAATTCAAGTTTGATTTAAACTTGAGAGAAAGAAAAAAATGTTTGAAGTAGAGTAAGCATTTTGAGATTCCCCCTCAGTATCTGAAATGCTCTGTTAAGGCTGACTATTACTAATCTGGTAGAATGAGGACAAATATAGCTATGAAGCCACAAGAACTTTTCACTGGACAAATTAACTCACTTTAAAGTACTAACTACCCCTGCAATGCACTACAAGAGAAAAAAACTCAAGTTCAAACTGAATAGCAAAGCATCCCATTTTACTGCTACTTATACTGGTCAGGATTATAGGGGCTATTGAGCATATTGTGGAATTCTCTGGATGCCCTCATCCTGGACAGGGCATCAGTCCACCAAAGCGTCAAACTGAAAAATATTACATGTAATACAAAAATATGAAATATGAAACTGAACTGAAGTTCAAATAAGGAATGAAAATATATTACACTTATAGCAAAGGTGTAAAACTATGATACAACCACTTTTTTGTTTTCATTTTGAAAACTGTAATAAAAAAATCTTTAGCAATGTTTTCATTATAGTTTATAATTACTGCGTTCAATAGTTATTTCCCCATCATACTGGTCATTGGTAGTATCTGTATCATCAATATGCCCTGAGCAAATAAAATCTTGTGAGATGTCCTTAACACTGCATCATTGCACATGTATCTATCAGTGAATTCTTTATTAGTTACTGTCTTGTGCAAGACATGTGTATTCTTCATCAAAAAATGATGTAATAGTGGGACAGACACAAGTGGGAGATTTATTTTTGGCAATAAATCTTGCAGTGATATATTTTGGAAGATGGGTCATGTAGCTTTGTAGCCTATGAAAATATACTGCTCACAAAAAATTATATATTTTTCAAAATAATATATCCCCCAATTTTTTGGTGTGTAAACCAAAAATGGCCATCCTGGATGCACAATATTGTAAAGCAATGTCACTATCCTTAATGCCAAAAACATTAGTCTGAAGGACTTATTTAGTATGAAACACATTTTTAAACAAAAAGCAAAAGATGAATAAGATCATACCACAAACGTACATTTGCACATTATCCCTTAAACCTGTTGATCCTGTGCACTCACCAGAGATGACATCTCACTCAGTTTCATAAATGCTCTGTTGGCTCTATTTCATATATCAATCTGGCAACCGGACAGGCCAATGAAGTGTTGCACTGCCATGAGAGCCAACACGTGGCCGCAGGATGTCCAGCATGATCTGATCTGTTAGTGTCCCTTGTGTCTTACTATGGGGGTAACTGACTGACGTATGCAATAGCCCCAGTGCTCTCACAGAACCACTGCTTCTAAGAACTAAGTCAGAATGACCTAGATGGCCTTTAATTATTCAGAATGACCATCATACTTCTCTCAGTCCAAGGATGTTTCTCAGTTTAATGTCTGTGAACTGGGCAAAATGACTTCAGGTGCATCAGAGAGACTTGCCTAGCAGTCAACTATGTCTCTGCAAGAGGTACACTACCCAAAAGCCTTCTTATAGGACAACGGGGGAAGCACCTTTACACTCTCTTGTGTCTAATCAGACCACACCTGTAATCATTTACATTTTGCAGTGATCTTACATTTATTTCAGGGTGCATTATTTTATTTATATGTTTTATTATTATTATTATTATTATTATTATTATTATTAGCCAACGTGCATATTTTGGGACAGTGATCACAGAAATCACTTTAGCCTTTCCATTTCATGTACTATTTGTATAACCTATTTTTGTCTACTATTACATTGCCCTCAAAACTGTTTGATCAATCTGAGAGCTTGGCTCAGGTGTACCTGTAATTCAATGCTATTTGCAGTCTCAAATAATATGCCAAGAACAGGAGGATCATGTGACAGACTGCTATCTCTGTCTGACCTGTCTGTATCAGTATTCTTTACTAAAAATAAGAATTATGTTCAAAATGCCAATCTGCCTTCAACCATGTGACCAGTGCCATATGATTTCAGTTATCCAGTATCAAATCCCAAGTGACATAGAGACTAATAGGAGCAGATCAAGATACCGCAACACATGAACCAGATGTGGAAAAAAAAAAAACAGATCATGAACTTTACGGCAGGTTATCCTAGTTTGATAAAACAGTCCGAAATAAATGACCTGTTTAGGCACCGATTTGTCAAAAGCTAAAGCTAAAAATTACTTGCATATATTGGGATACAGCAAATGTGAAAGATTTTTTTTTTATGTTCAGCTTGACGTTATCATAAGCTAACCTTTTTCAGGAAAGTTTTTTCAAATTTGAAAAAGTTTGTTCCAGTGTGATTCAGGAAAGTACATTTGTCAGCTATCATAGGCATGTGGCATGCAAAAAGAAACTGCTTTCTCAAAGCTGTAGTTTGTCTCTTCAGAGCTACACAATCACTTATATATGTATTATGTCTTTCACATTCAGCTCTAGGAAATGTGAGCCGCTGGTGGTCTCCCCTGGTAATTCTACAGTATTGTTCTGACCAAACTTTTGATCTAATTCTGGAAATTTGGAACTGAGTTTAGTAACAAGCACATTCTGCGAAGTAGCAGACATCTGTTATCAATGCTCACTTTGTCTTCCGGTTGCTAAAACACAAAGTAATTGTGGTTTTCTTCTTTTTGAAGGCTTATTAGCGTCAGTGATACCAGTGGGACGGTAACGGGTTGCACTTTTTAAAAGGCGTACTGTGGGGATTCCTCTCAGGACCTGCAAGTTATGTCATGGCCAATCAATCGTGAATTTTGATTCCAATTTTAAAGCGTAAAGATTAAAATACATTTTGTTAAGATATAACAGATCAAGTGTAGAAAATGTAATAATCAGCTGATGATAGTAGATTGAAACTTATTATATTCTCATTCTATTGCTTAAAGGTGCTGTTTTATCTCCAGGGTTGTTTATTTTAAAATACAAAGCTGCAACATATGGCCATTCCCAGAATCGTGAAACTAATCCAAGGCACAGCACAGTGTTGGCATGAGCTCCCTCCCTGCAGAGGGGTGTTACACATTACACGCACTCGTTGAAGGAAATATCTCTAGGTTCCAATACGTAATAGTCATTTGCTGTCAGATTTTTTTGTACTACTCTACACTGATCTCATGGCTCTTCATGCACAGTTAATATGACTAGGTCACGTGACATTTTTTTCCATGCAGTAAAAAGTGCAGAGCAGTGAAGGAAACATTTATCAACTTATTTTTCTTACATTTAAATTAACTTTAAAGATTCCCTGACCTTGATTTATAATTTATTAACATCCCTTGGGTGGCTTTGATTCTGATCATGAAGATCATGAAGTGTTTCAAAACTTACAGTTATCCAGCTTGCAAACCAGCTTGCTAGCTGTAAGATCTATATATAGTCATTACGGTCTTTTGATATGTTTTATTTACTATTAAATTAATCAAATCATAATATAATATAAACTAATCACCAGACACTTAAGTCCCACTCATATATTTGTAAGAAATGCAAGTGTACCATTAGTTAAAAGTTATTTTGGCAGCAGCAACAACAAAAATAATAGTAACACACTGTTCACAAAAATTAGGGGATATTTCATTGTTTTTGAAATGATTTCGTATTTTTGTGAGCAGTATATTTAAAGAAGACGAATTAATATTATTGTAATATTATTATTACGATGCTCAGGTGGTACAGTGGCAATTTGCTAGTCCACCACTACCAAGTCTGGGGGTTCGAGTGGCAGCTGTGCATTCCGTTTGGGTTGTGCATCACACATGCATTATTGGCTACGTCTGAGGGAGGGATAACAGATGAGGAGCTCATCCCCAGTATTACAACAGCAACATCTGTCACTCTCTGCAGTTGATTTGCATCCAATTTCAGTATGCTTCCACCAGTGCCAAGTGAATTCAGAGTTAGACCTAGACCCTAAACAGCCCACTAGTTTTTGTTTTACATATATGTATCACCTTTATACCCAATGGTTTCTACCAAGCTGCTCTTACAAGGTGGAAGAAGGACATGGAGGCATTTCCAAATTGTATATATATATACAGTATACAGTATATACATCAAGGAATTTTAGCCATGCTACAGGGCAATACAAGAAAATAATCAAATAGTTTAAATTGGTTTCTGTTGCCATTTTTTATATGGAAAAATTCCCACACTTCATCTTATTTCATGGCTGTCGTCCTCTTGTACTGGAGATTCGCCTCTTTACTACATTTCTCATAAATACTATTATTTGTGTTCCTCTACTTAGGTTAATGCAGAACAATTGTTTCTAATGTCTCTATTTTTATGTCATTTGTATTTTAGTTAGTAAGTACAAGTGCATGCCTTTTAGGTATCAAAAGTTTAGAATATGTATAAATCAGAGGGACATATGGCATCATCTAAACCAGTTGCACTAAACTGATTTTATTTTCAGAAATCATTAGTTAGTTTAGTAAATAGCCAATGTTTTATAGTGGGAGTTTTGATAGCGGTCATTTAAAAAGCAGAATATGACTGTATTTTATAATTAACGAGCTCTAAATGACACACTGGCTTTAGCAAATATGAATTTATGAATGTAGGCATGTTAGTGATGTTATTATGTATCATGTCACATGACAGCCAAAGTGTGTGTGAAAGAAAAGTAGCTAAAAAAATTAAACATCATTTCTTAATAATCATTTAAACATAGATAACTAAGAAAGAGTCATCATTTATCTGTACAGTCAAGAGTCACAGGTCACCCCTTTATTTCAGAAACAAAAGGAAAAATGACATATCTGAATATACCAGCAAGTAATGGGCCAGGGCAATCTTTCCCAATGGGAAGGTGATCATGTAGCATATCAAAGAAGACCAGAATTCACTCAGAAATCAATTGCCGTAATCAGATTTTCAATATTTTTTGATTGTGGTTCAGAGGTTATCAGCACAGAGTTCAAAACTTGTTCATCACAGGTAACAGATGATTGTGATGTTCTGATGAAAGGCACCTGCCTGTATCATAGCCGCAGACTTCAACAACTTTGACAGCCAGAAAGACCACCAATTTCACACAGTACTGTTACATCCCTCGGAGCCCAGTTCAGAGAAACTTCGACTGGGGACAGCAAACCACATAGTGGTCATCTGAAGGCCGCTAGCAACAAAAAACCTGAACAATGGTTTTATCTTCACTCTACCTGTGCCCTGTGACTTTTGACTCCCACTGTACATCACAAATAAGGCAATGCCTAATGTCAATATTAATGCTTGGACCCATCTTTCCATGTGTCTTTGTTTCGTTGTGTCTATTACATCATATGTATTTAGAGGAGAAGAGAGGCATGAATAGAAACATTTATACACCAGACATAGCATATGTCAAGTGTACAGTTACTCACAGTTACCTAACTTCAACCTACTGACATTATTTACAATGTAAATTACAATATGGGATAGGACTGTGTTCTTGTGAATTCATGTACATGTTTTTTTAGTATTTTTATATGTATACATATTTAGACGTTATGTAAAGAATTAAAGCGTTTCAATATGTAGGTTCTTCAGTCTATACACCCAGCTGTAGTACTGTAAAACATTAGAAGTGCCATTTTAATATTGACATGTACTACATCATAAATCATTTTTCGGCATAAAGATTGTACTATGGAAAACAGCTAAAGCTTGTTGCATCAAGCACTCCAAACTGCATGTAGTGTTATAAATATATACATATGCAATAAATACGTACATAGAAATATAGATACTGTGTTACCGTGCGCACAAATGTATTTATTCTGTGATTCTATGCCATCAAAACATAATTCATAAATGTTTAATTGGCATATTTAAATAATATAAGACAAAGACCAAATTGTTAGACAATGTGCTCCTATCACAGACATGCTGGATTCTGCTTGACTTTATTTGTTCACTGTCCTGCCCAGTGTCTGAGTGTGTATTTCCTTTGTCACCCAGGACAAATATGCAGCTATGTGAATATTCATCAAGTTTTCAGGCCTCCCCCAGAAGAGGCAATGCAGCACGCATTGCTGGTATATAAACAATTGGGCCGAGTGTGCATTGAACAGCTATGGACAACGGCAGTCTTGTGTTGCTGCTGGCTGTATGGGCGTACAAGGGCTTTACGGGTGGCGATACGGTTCGTCACTACCAGCTGGTATGGAGGGTGGAGGAGGCCTGTTGTTCTCACACTGTCCAAACAATGGTACATTTGAGAAGGAAACACTATCACTGAGAGACAAGGCACACACTGACTGCGGTGAGCGAAGGTCAGAGAAAAAGAGAATGCATGTGATTTGAGCCTGCCGACCACAATGGACAGCTGTTGATAACTGATTTTGCTTTCTGTCATCACTTTGCCTTGGTGAATGTCCAGTATTTGGGCCTACTTAGCCCAAATTCATAACATTTGGTCACCATGGTATAAAGGATATGGAGATAAGATCAAAGTGCATTCTTGTTAATACCTCTATGTCTAAATGTCTTCAAAAACAAAGTCAATGGCAAAGTCAAATTTATTTATATAGCGCTTTTTACAGTGGATTAGTGCATTGTCTCAAAGCAGCGTTACAATATTATATCTTAATAGGTCAGTCCCAAATTAAGCAAGCCTAGGGTGACAGTGGAAGGGAAAAACTCCCTGAATATAGAAGGCAGATAAATAAACGCTTCGTAACCAGAGTTGTGTGTCCAACACTTCTAATAAGTGGATTTGGGGTTTTCAATGACGCACATTTACAAACATTTGTCATTAAATAGAATATTCTATACTGTTCAAAAATAGTTATTATCAAAATAAAATGAATTACATATCCTTTTTGTGATTTACTGTACATGTATAGCATTTAGCAAACACTTAACTGAGCAGACTGATACAGTGTTAAGGGCTTTGCAATAGTTCAACAGTGGCAACTTAAGAAACACAATGACTAGTCCAGGACCACCACTGCCCTCATACTCATAAGCTTAATGTCTTTCATAAAGGTATTGTCAGCATGACACCTTACCAATAAACAAGTGTCTGAAATGTATGTGCTGGTGAGTTACATCATCCTGCACGGCTCTCATGTGACCCTTTTACCATTCCACAGCAGTCTGATAAATTACAGGATGCTGTTCCAATCCTATAAAATAGCAATACGCAATCTATAATAGAGCTAGGAGACCAATATTTCCCATTAGTTCTATCTAGCTGCAGGTCTCTATTCTTTTATTTTTATTAAACTATGGTTGCCACCACAGTGGCTCATTCTCAGATATTTTAGAGAGAGAAATGACCTTTACATCAATATGTTGCCTGATTTGGTCAATTCATTCATTCATTCATTCATTCATAGTCGTATCCCAGTCAGGGTCATGGCAGAACTGATGCCTAACTGGCCACACAGGGCGCGAGACAGGAACAACCCTAGACAGGGCACCAATCGTTCATAGGGAACAGGCCCTCACAAATTGAAAGGAACTTTGGAGCCAACTAACATAACACGCGTCTTTAGAATGCAGGAGACACGGAAAGAACATACAAACTCTACACAGGCAGAGCCCAGAATGGGGATCAAAAGGGGGATTTTGGAGCGGAGAGGTGCCAGTGCTAACCACTGCACCACCCAGACACAAATATGTAAGAGCTGAATAACCTACCACTCCATAAATGATCACAAACACCAATATCAGTAGGTTTGCAGCTTTGAAATAAGTAGTAGCAATTGTTTTAAATGGGTACACTGATCATTCCTCATCTGGCCCACTCAGTTTTTAGGATTTGTCTCGAATATTACTATACATGAACAGCTAATTATTTACTCTTTTTTCATGACATTACACAGAAAATAGTTCCCTTGGCAGCCTAATTCATGGGCTTCATCAAGGAAATAAAGATCAGTGGAAAATAGCATTATGGAGTGAAGAGGACTTACATTTTTGGATCCAACCATCATCAATGTTATATTAAACCGTTGCTAAAACAACAAATCTAGTAGTGGCCTAAGACTTTTGCACTGTACTCTAGGTGTTGCTTATCACGCATTTTCTCATGTCTTAGTCTACCTGAATAATTTTCAAACACACCAACTTGTGATTGTGTATTCATATGTGTTGATTACGCTGTTTTAGTCCCAAATCCTCCCATTCTTCTAATGTGTTTCAATTAGTCATGCCATTCTGTTTGAACATCTGCAATACATATAAAGAAGCTAATTGAAAAAAAAAAATAAACAATAAATAATTTAATATAAGTGCTTTAAACAGTCACAATCTAGTACCTTTTATGTTAGTGCCTTTTCCTGCCTAATTCATTTTTGTCACTTTGTCTAATCAACGTCATAGGATACAGTTTTGCCCACACTTCCACTAATTGGATGTGCAGGCCAGCTGGAGTTTGTGGGTACCTCTTTCAGTCTTTTCCCTCCAGTTCCAAATAATCCCAGTCTATAGGCATTTAAAAAAGCAGCAGGCGAGGAGACTTATTTTGATACAGAATAAAGCGTCATTCTAGATCTGACCATCTGCCTTCGATTCTGAATAGAGTTTGCACATTACCCTTTTGGGTCTCCTCTTATGAGTGCCAATGTTCCTAACACTGAATCAATCAATGGATAATATGTTTTATTTATCATTATCACCTACTAAGGTGCTCGAATGCACACTAGCCCGCTACCCAAGTGTTTGAGTGGCGATGGTGCCAGGTATGGGATCATATAAAGACATGATTAACTGTGTCGGAGGGAGGAGGCGTTAGTCAGGGAATCATCCCCCAGTGCTGCAGCAAAACCTCGACCTTCTCCGTTATGGACTGGTATCTATTGCTTCTGACTGCACCATGTATTACAAAAAAGAAGAGGACATTAGAGCCAAGAGGGCATCATGGTGCAGACACTGTGTTGAGTAGGGAGTTTGAGCAGGAGAGGGCTGAGGAAGTGGTGACACTGCAAACTTTCATACATGAATGAATGTTTACGAAGACTAATAACAAATGTCTTTATATCATATATTTGGCCAAATAACCTTATCTCCATTCAACCTTTTACAATAACAGTCAATTAAAAGATTTAGCGAAACAACACTGTTTGTTGCCTAGTATTTATAACTGTACTTTTTAAGTTTTTTGATACTGATGTAGGTTAACTTAGAAAGAATAAAGCAGCTCTACAGCATCTAATATGCAAGTAAAGTGCAACTGATATCCAACAGGCTTATTCTAGGAATATTCTCTAATGCACAATAATGTCCTGGTACAGTAAGGAACTGTTATACAGGGTGATCATTGCTGGTACAGTCAACTTCCTGTTCGCCCTGTTCATTACCGAACAGAAATAATCCAGACTAGAGTGAAGTGGTCAACTCTAAACCTACACCATAGATCTGGTTTAAACCTGTTGCATGTATTTATAATTACAGTTAAACTCAGGACTGACATCCACTGATCACATATTCATTCATTCATTCATTCATTCATTCATTCATTGGGCCGGCAGCACAGGCCACAAGGCAGGGACAACCCTAGACAGGGCACCAATCCTTTGTAGGGCACATACACTCACACACTCAATGACGCATTCACACAGTGCGGGCACTTTGGAGACGCCATTTAACCAGACACACGTCTGTGGAATGCGGGAGGAAACAGAAGTACCCAGAGAAAACCTACACAGACACAGGGAGGACATGAAAACTCTACTCAGGCACTCTAGTCAGGATCTAACCACTGCACCTCATAGTCAGGTAATGCCCAACTCGTTTTTATATCTATATATGCATCAAATATATTATAATATATGTAATATACTATGAGGACATTTTAACAAAGAGCTACAAGGAGGAGGAGGTTCACAAAGGTATTTAGCTTTCAAACAGAGAATTAAGCCAATGCACATGATCTAGCTAATAACAAATAGTTATGGTTATATTTCTGCTCTAACCATATATTCTTATTCTGTACATAGCTCTTTAAAAAAGTAGTCCTAAATCACAGTCCCCATTACTAAGTTCTAGGACCAGGCTAGGGCCAGATTAAACTTTTTTTGGACGTTTGATGTTTCAGCAGTGCATAACATGCTATTAAATTAGACTGAACAATGTTTCAGAGATTTCAAAGGACATTGAAAGGAAAAGGTCTATAAGCCTTCAGGCAAACTGGAAGCTGCTATAACCTCTGAGGCAGCACTGTTGTGGTTTTCTAATTATTGCTAAGTAAGCAATCCTTGACAGCCAGTCCTGTTGTAAATCATTTAATGAAATATTACCATGTGGTTTCGCTATGGCTATTTAGTGCCCAGCACTGCTCTCTGCAGTCACGGCCAGCACTCTAATCAGATCCAGTGCAGCCTCTGTACCCACCAAACACATCTACACCTGTCAATGCACTCTCTTTCTCTCTCTATCTCTCTCTCTCACCCACACACACACACACACACACACTTTCCCTCTCTATCAGTCTCTCATTCAT
Organism: Parotocinclus haroldoi; assembly: GCA_034779995.1. Classification (NCBI taxonomy): domain Eukaryota; kingdom Metazoa; phylum Chordata; class Actinopteri; order Siluriformes; family Loricariidae; genus Parotocinclus; species Parotocinclus haroldoi. The sequence goes on from JAUZST010009174.1 coordinate 10,708, forward strand.
ACTTGCCTTAACTGGAACTATTTCTCAAACTAAAAAAATCTTGCATGTGAGAAAAGGAGGTTGAAGTAATATATGTATGCTGGTGAAATATTACTGTCTACAGTATATAAACTACATGTATGTATGAGTATGGGACATAAGATTTGATCCTCCAGTTTGGGGAATACTGATGCATGTTTTCTCATATGTATTCTACATGTACTATTATCACTAAAATCAAGTATTTTAAAAGGCTTGGGTGGCACAGAGCCAGTGCAGTACTTCACAGCTGTGGTGAACAAGGTTCGAGTTCTGACAGAACCAGGCGTCACACCAACACAAATGGTCATGTCCAAGACAGGACAGACGTGGTGTGGGGTCCAATAGTGACCCCATTCCAAACCTGCTGTAGAATGAGGCCCTGTTTATGGAAGATGCTTGTCTGTACCCTGTGTGCCCCACAATAGCTCTGGTTACCACCTCTACCTTGTGTGACCCTGGCCAGCATAAGCAGAGTTAAAACAAGATAATATAAACATATTACAACATTAAATAAAATAACATGCAAGCAATGTTTAGTATTACTGAGGACAATCTCACTGACTCTTCAAATTCACTCATCACAGTCCTAGGCAGTGAATGAACTTTATATATATTATGCTATAATCACATAATCACACAGCAGCTCTGTGGTAACAGTTCAGAAGGCCTGGATTGGAATATCACATGGGGCTTGGATGTTATTAACACGAATGGTGTATTTACAGATTCCTGCAGTGGACTTGTGCCTTGTCCAGAGATTTCCAAATTGGGTGACTCTGACTAGGATCAACCAGGATAAAACGAAAAGCCTTGCTTTTGCAGTAATCAAGTCACAGAGATGGCAAGAGTGTCTCAGTAAAGCAGTCCTGTGAGTGAATCCAACTCTTCAGTACTTCAGCAAAACCGTGCAATAACATATAATTTCACTTAATGTAAGCTTCTGGATCTCTGTGTGCTTTCAGACACCAGTATGTTGTTAATTTAAATAAATATTTTGTAACTTAAAGCTTAGGTCTATTCATAAATACACACTGAAACGCTGGATTGATAGAACTCATTATAGATAAACCGTGCTGAATGATTATTCATAGTATCCTAAATATGTCTTCCTTGGCTTTCCTTTGAGTACAGATAAGCATGAAGCTTGAAATGCAGGAGACAGAAATAAAGGTAGAACCATCATTGAGTACGGCTCTGAGCCAATAGCTAGTTTATTGAATGCCATGTGTTTTTGTCGCTTTCCAATTAAGGCAACTGTGTCCAAAACCATGTTAGCACTGCCCCCTTGTGGAAACCACTGTAACCACATGCGAACCAGCACCGCTTTGGACACGCATACACAAGGTCATGATTTTCTTCCAGTTGGGTACAATATCTAGATTCCATTAGCCATTAATAAACACAGGTAAACTTTAAGAATGCACAAGTCAAATAAGAGAAAGGAGTTGTGACATTCCTAAATCAAACAAGAGCCATAAAAACTACATATTGCACGTAAGGTTCCTTTTTACTGGCCAATAATTAGAATCTTTTAAACAATATGAGGTGTAATGAACCACACGCATTTTTAATAGGGACTGGTTAGAGAGGGACAACCTTAAAGCCTATGATTTGCACGTAAATGTTGGTTTTACCAAATCTACATTTAAACCCCAGTGAGTACAAATGAGCTATTTTTCAGTGTATGGTAGAAAATAAACGTTTTACATAAAAATATCAATACACATTCTTAATGTAGATAAATAAAACCCAGTTAAACAATAACACCAAAACGTTGTACTATTTTGCTTTCAGTTTTTGCCATGACCCTTTTGTGTGGCAATAACTGCAGCTAAACATTTCTTGTAATTGTTTATTAGTCCTATACATCGAGTTCCAGGAATTTTAGCTCCATGCAGAACAGCTTCAACTCTGGGATGCTGGTGGCTTTCTTCACATTAACAACCCCCACAACATTCTATTGGATTAAGGTCAAGACTTTAACTTATCATTTCCAAAAAATATTCAGTTCAGACTATTTTTGGACTGCCTGTGTAAGTATGATCCCTGTCTTGCTGTATGTTTTACTTTCTCTTAAGATGTGGTTGATGGATAGATGTCCTGACATTTCCTTTTTAGAATCAGTTGATACAATTCAGAATCCCTTGTTCTCGATTGTCCACTTGGTGGGAAGCAATGTTCCTTTTGCACAGCAATGAATTCATCTTCCATCCCTGCCATATACACCTTCCACAATTGTGACTGTGGAGTGGTGGGGACTTAATAGTTAGAGATGGTTTTGTAAACGTTTAAATTGATCAGCTTCAAGGTCCTCTTTTCTTACACCTTGATTTACATTTACAGCATTTAGCAGACGCTCTTATCCAGAGCGACTTACAATTAATACAGTCTTACATTTTTAAGCAA
>JAUZST010009175.1:0-13133 GCA_034779995.1 Parotocinclus haroldoi
TCTTAAAGATAGCGAGAGATTCTCCTGATCTGGTAGTGGAAGCGAGTTTGTTCCACCATTGTGGAACTCTGTATGAGTTTTAGTTGTCTTTCTTTGCAGCATGTACAATGTTTCTGTCATGAGCTGCTGTTGTTTTCCTTGGTCTACGTATTTGACATCTGTTACCACACCAGTGGTGACTTTCTTCTCCATCATTCCAGACGGTTGTACTGGCTAAGGCCAATATTTGTGTGACTGTGATTGATTTTCCTTCTTCTCTCGCCTTAAAAATTGCTTGTTTTTCACTCATAGACAGCTCTTTGGCTTTCATGTTGTTTACTCCTCTAACTACAAATGCGGAGTGTGCACAGGTGAAACCGAAATCTGAAGCTGAGCATAGACATTCGGCACTATTTATTATTTGAATAATCAATGTAACAGGATACACTTGGGCAACAAAACACACCTCACAGTTACGTTTCGATACTTTTGCTCGCAAGAAAATTGATGTATCAACCAAATGCATGTATTTAGAATGTGGGAGAAAACAGCAGCCCCAGGAGCAAACCCAAAGAAAGGACAAGTAAACTCACACAGAGGTCTGGAGTTGGGATCAAACTAACCCAATTGTTTTGACTGATACATATTTATATGGTACGTAAATGTTATCATTTTAAATATGTGTCTGCATGCACATGTATAATTGAGAGATATCACGTTGGGATTTGATCCCAGGACTTCAAGGTGAGGGGGTATACTCTCCTGATGCACTATGCGGCGCTGCATATTACAGCCATAGCCAATATTGACAATATGGTGAAGCCATGAAATGTGACAGGAAGAATGTCTTATGTCCCAAAATGGCATCTTTTATCACAAAGTAACTTCAAATGGCAGTTCAGGTTAAGAAATGAGAAATAACGGAGAGCATCTAAGAACTGAGGCTGAAACCATTTCTATTACCCAATTCAGCTATTGTACTTGCTCCCTATTCATTTCTTTCAAGTAGCAATGTAAATATCTCCCTTACAGTTAATTATTAGCCTTTCTTTCCTGTTTCAAGTAGCAACTCAGCAGTGTTCTTTATATTTTATCTTTGGATTAACCTTCTTTTGCTAGTTTACATTCTCTTTACTCATTCATTTCCAAGTGTCTTAATTACACTTGCTTGTTCCCGGTCTTAAATTTAACATCTCTTTGCTCATTAATTACCTGGCTTTTCAGAAATCTCTGTTCCCCATTTCTCTTTTCAAGCTTAATGTCCCCTAACTTGTATATCTGTTTCACTCTTTCACTTGTGTTTTTTGTTCCCATTTCCTCTGTTTCGATTACTAATATTGTAACCTTGTTTTCTGTTTTGAGTCTTCAGTGTTTCACGCATGCAGACAAAAAGACTACTAACAAACTGTTACTATCAGCAACTGCAGTGGCATTTGACATGCTTAAATAGTGTATTCACAGATGCAAGCCAGGTGCTGGTTAAATTAGCCACAGAGCACTCTGGGGAACATACACTGCTTACAACAATTAGGGGATATTTCAAAATAAATACAAAGAGCCCACAAGAACTGCTTGACAGTCTGATGCTGTCCATGCCCCGGTGTGTTTTGGCAGTCTTGGGTGACCGTACACCCTACTGAACAGTCAATGTGTGGCACTCTCGATCCAGTGTGACATTATTCTTTTCAGTCCCATTAATATGTCAGTTTCTACTTAATCTCATTTGCATAAGCAAACAACTTTCTTTGACTTTTCAATTGCTTTTCTGGTGATTTTGTTAAATGAATATTTTTAATTGTGCCATATTAATTTTGCAATATCCCCTAATTTTTGTTAACAGCTTGAAATGCAGCAATATATGTTTATTTATCAATTAAATGAAGATGACACGACGAAACATGAAATATCTTTGTGTTTGCAATGAAATACAAGTCAAAGTGGATGTAAGACATACTGTGTATTTGTATTAATTTGCATTTTCCATACCTTTTTAACTTTTTCTGTTGTGGGGTTCTTATCATTAATCTAGAGTGCTGATCTTTTGGTGGTGTGTGTAGTGTTCTTAGACTGAACTGACTGACTGCCACTTAATTAAACTGCTTCACATTCACAATATACACCCCAAATGACAATGTTTAACCATCATCAGTCTAGTTTGCAATGTGCACAGAAACACACACACTTTACATAACACAGATCACTTATTTCCCATACAGATATTTCCAAACATCAGACTAATGCTTCATCATCATCTTTTTACTAAAAACATGTCCCAAACCTGTGTCCCCATGTCCCAGATTATATTTGCCTTGATCAGTCACATAAACAGCATTTTATTTGTGCCTTGTCTTACTATAATTAGTAGACTATGGATGGTCCTGAGCATTAAAGGAGGAAAACCAATATAATTTGATATCACTTCATCTATTATGTGATGAGTGTTGTGACATCCATCATCACCTTTGTGTGCAGTTATGTCGTAAATGGGAAACCCAGACTACTATGGACTAGATCCGTATCTTATTTAGCTGGTCTAACAAGATAACTAACTGAGCTTTTCAGAGAGTGTTTCATGAGCATCTACAGGTTACAGCGAGTATTCAAACCCAATCTGTCTCTGAGTAAACATGTTTTCATATTTCTGTTACAGCAAACAGAAAACTGCCATTTTTACGCAGCACTGGACTTCACACTGAGTCCAGGACACAGCTGCACACAGCCACTCAGAGCTCTGTAATTACCAGCAGGTCAGTGTGAGAGCACTGTAATCGTGCCTGTCCCTGTGTTTTTGTGCATGATTGAGTTACTGGCATTTCAGTCCAAACGTGTTGTTTTTCCTTATGAGTAACAAATGTGCTGAAGCTGCTGTTCCATATCAAGCTTTCTAGTTGCTCCATGGTCTTAAAATATGAAACCTCACTTACACTAATGCCCTGTTTTGCTGCTGTTTAAGTGGCTGTGCAGGTGCTTAAGCATTAGTATGAAAAGAGCAGACATATAGGGACAAGAAGCTGTTGTTTAGGTTTGTGGTTTCTTGAAGATGATTTCATAACTTTGTAAAGTGGTGTGAATTAGGTTTGTTGTTTTGTACAAGGGGATACACATATAACAAATGTGAGGCATTAATGCTTGGGAGTTTCAAAGCAATTTGAACAACTTAACTTATATTTTATATTCACTACAAACTATATCTGGCTTTTTATTCCTAAACAATGACTATGAACAATAAAAGACTACATTTTAATCAGTCTACACCCCTTGGTTTTATTGCGACACTCCTGCCATTAATATTGGTATAAATGCAGAGGTTTAATGTTTTATAATAATAATAATAATAAAAATAATAAATGTTATTATTATTAATATTATTATTATTATTATTATTATTGTTGTTGTTGTTGTTGTTTTTGTTCTTTAGTATTCTGGAAAAAAAAAAAAAAAAAATATATATATATATATATAATATAATTCCAGTATTCTAAAAATAAAAAAAAAAAAACACTTTGAAATGTCTTTTTTTGTCACTTAAGACAATGTGAGGCTTAAACAACTTTCTGTTACCTATGAAAATAAGAATTAAAAAAATTTTCAATAATTTCAGCAGTTATGTGTATAAACTATGTGTTACATCTTAATGACATCATATGGAAACGTTTCATCTTGTTTTATTCGTTATATTCACTATGTTTAAAATGCAATACACCAATCTTACACCCTGTGTGCCAATTTCAAATCTACCTTTCCTCTCAAAAATCTTGGGAAAAGCTGTCTATCAGCAGCTCTGTAGTTAGCTCCCATTTCAGTCAGGATTCAGGTCTCATCATAGTACTAAAACAGCATTAAATAGGGTATTTATTTGGGACTATGGTAGCCTAGCGGCTAAGGTACTGTACTCTGTACCAGAAGATCTATGGTTCAAACCCACCTCTGCCAAGATGCCACAGTTGGGTCCTTGAGCAAGGCCCTTAACTCACAATTTGCTTGGATTGTAAGACTATATGAGTTGTAAGTCACTCTGGATAAGGGCGTCTGCTAAATGCTGTAAATGTATTTACCTGTTAATGTAATCAGATAATGGATGTGTTTCTTTTCTTGTTTTATTAGATTTAAGTGCTGCATTTGACACTATAGATCATAATATATTACTGAATAGGCTAGAAAACTATATATAATATATAAAATATATTTAGAGACTGGAACTTTCTTGGTTTAAATCCTATCTGACCGACCGGTACCAATTTGTTATGTAAATAATGCAAAGTGAAAAAGTGAAATATGGTGTCCCTCAGGGGTCTGTGCTTGATCCACTATTATTTTCCCTGTACATACTACCTTTAAGCTCAATTATTCGTAAACATCTTATTAGTTTTCACTGCCTCACAGATTATACACATCTGTACATATCAGGTAATCCAAATGACGGATTCAATATCAGCAAAATTGAGAATTGTGCTAAGGAAGTACAAAATTGGATATCAATCAGTTTCATTTTACCCAACTCAGATAAAACTGAGACAGGATGGCTACTTCTATTCTAAATCTAGATGGCTGTTTGGTAATGCCCAGTCCAACTATAAAAAACATAGGTATTACGTTTGATTTAGATCTCCCCATTGATGTGCACATCACACAAATTGCTCTCTTTCAGTTACACAATATTGCTAAACTGAGGAATATCCTTTCTTTTTAAGATGCTAAGAATCTGGTTCATGTATCTATAACTCTGAGGTTGTATTACTGTAACGCTATACTTGATGCTCTAGTAAATCTCAAAATAAACTTCAGCTAGGGCAGAATGCAGTAAAAGAAAATTTGAGCATATTAGTACTGTTCTGTCGTCTCTACTCTGGTTACCAGTTAAATTGTAAATTTACTGAAAAAACTCTACATGGCCAGGACCCACATTATCTGAATGAACTCTTTTAATACTCGTAATACTCGTAATACTTTTAGTTCCTAGAATTAAAAAAGTCACATCATTGTCTCATGTGATCCCTCTTGACTGTAATATCCTGTGGTTCTTGCCTTTCTAGCTATGCTACTTTAGTTCATGTTACCAGAGTTTCATGCTGCACATGACATCAGTGAGGATTAATACACTCTGTGATCTTAATCAATAAGTAAACACATTTTCTATTTTCTCTTTTCTCTCTGCAGCTAAATTGCTTTATGGTTTAACATGAATGTTTTTGCACGTGTGTGGTGTGTCTGTCAGAAAATCAGCAAAGACTGCTCTTGAACTGCTATGAGTCTAACCTGGTTGGAAGATCCCAAAACTGTTTATTATTATTCTGTTGCAGCTGGAGGTGTGAGAACTGGGAAATGTTACTCACATAGGTAATCATGCATGCTATTTTACCCAGAACTTTCACCTACCTCCTGGGATATTGAGACCAAAAACAGGGTGAGTGAGTGACAGAGTGAATGAAACCGAGGGGTGAGGATGGATGAGTATGCTGTCTTTGGATGAGCAGGATATCCATCAGTGCACCCTCATGTGGAGATTGAAGGAGCGTGGAATAAAGACACAAAGATGGAGTAAGTGATAAAAATTGGGTGGGATTTATCTGTAAAGAGGAGTAAAACAGGATCAGAGGAACCAAAAGATTGTATTTTTTGTGAGACACAGCCCAGGTGGTGAGAAAAGGAGATGAGAACAAGAGAGATTAATGGATGAGTGCAGCTCTGTGTTTTAGCTCCATGCTGGGAAGTTGCCCGTCTCTCACTGCATGGCCAGGAGAGATGATTTTGTGTGGTCTATAGACATACCAAGCTCTATGCTCATGCTCATGCATAAGTAATGATTCCAGTATTGTGACAGCAGGAAACCTCTTAAAGACGAAAGCAAGTAATTAACTAAGTTGCAAATGAGCCCGAAATAGGTAGATATAAAAATTTTGTGTGTGTGCACAGGCTAAGGCTTGTATTACAACAAAGACATACAGTACAAACAAGCAGTGACAGTCACCCCTATGTATTATCATACCGTATAACTATTAATAACATGAATGAACAGAATGTGGAGCTGTGCATACTAGTGACTGGAAGCTTGTGAATGATTCAGAACTTAAAACATCATAAGATGTAACATAACATCATAAGATATTTCCATAAATCTTAAATTTAAGTAGATAAAGATATTTAAGAATGCATTTAGGAAAATGTTCCTATATTACATCTATCTATGAGTGGCAACACTAAGGGAATTTATAATATCAAATCAGGAAATTCAGAGTAAAATTACTTTGATTTTCATTCATTTATTTCATTCAGACAGTATGAACTTAAAATATTTCATGTTTTGTCTGGTCAACTTAATTTAATCTGTTAATGCAAATCCATGCTTGCATTTAAAGCCTGCTACACATTAAAACAAAATAAATAAAAAATAATGTTGTGGGACTGGATCAAGCTTTGTCACTTCACAACTCCAAATATCCTGTGTGGATCTCTTTATTGTTCTCCCCATGTTCTTTTTTTTTCAGTAGTGTCCTCCCATGTTACAAAGACATGCATAAGGTTAGTTTCATCTCTCTAAAAGGTTGAACTGTGTGTAACTATGTATGTGCCCTGAATTGAATTATGCTGATGTTAAAATGAATTAATTAATAATCATATTTCTAAATATTCACTTGCATTTAATACACCAGATATAGACAGTGCACTTTATGCAGTGTAAATGTATTAGGTTCACCTTTCTCATATCTTTGCTGAGATGCTGGGAACCATTTGTAACCAGAGTGTGTCTGAACTTAAACCCAAGTATTCTGAAAACTCATCACTATGGAGTGCATTCAAACACAGATTAAAGGAAATTGCAAGGAAAGTTACGAGTAAGGGTAAAGGAAAGTTGCATATATACCTTGGAAAGCCACAGACACTACAGTGCTAATTTTGCACTGTAATTTTAGAACCAATGTCTCTGTAAAAATCATACCCACAAATATAAATATAATCAGAACCATACATTTTTTGATGCCTACACATCCACTGTAAGACTGTAGACTGCTTAGATTCTGCATCATGCTTCTGGATGCTTCTGCATCCATCATGCTGTGCATCTGCTACTTCAGGTTATTTTGGTGCAGCAGCAGAAGCTATAGAAAGTGATTATATTAAAGAAAATAATTGAGATGTAGTTGGGTGTTTTATTACTTTGGGGGCAGATTGGCAGCACAAGTAGTTAAAGCAGTCGCCCTGCAGCTCCAGAGATAACATGTTTGACCCCAAACTTTTTACTCCATGTGTGTGTGCACCTTGCATGTGCTTGATGTGTCTCCATGGGCTTACTCATTGACGCTGATGCAATGTTAAACAAATAGTCAATTAATCTTTATTACTTTGATTACAGACATAATTATGATAGTATTGATATCATATTGGCCCTTTCAAAAAGTTATAGTTTCAAAAAGCTTTAAAACGGGACTTTTATCAGTTAATTGTATTACTGAAGTGCACATCATAAAGAACATGAAGCAATTAAACCTTGTGAGTTTATATTCAGCAAAACAATAACTATTGCATTTATATTACTCTTCGTCTAGTTTCTATCCATCCTTTTTTGTTAGCCAGTGTTTAAGAACCAGCAGTTGCATGATAATTTAGTTGTTGCATTTATACTGACAAAGTATCCAGTCCTCTTGGAACATCACAAATAATAAATAAGCACAATATTACTGCAGTCTAGGGGTGACTTTGCAATTGCACCCCCTACTTCCAATAGTGATGTTAATGATGTTTTATGAAAACTTTGGATGAATGACTGGATTTGCCACAGATGCATTTCTTTATTCTTAGACTACAAAGTTTTTATTCCTGTTTTCCAGGACATTTTTATTCAGTCTCTACTGTATAGTTACTCTATAGGTGAATTTCCACAAAAAACCTAAAACATTCAATGAAAAAAGGGTAAAAAAGGTCAGAATTCAGAATTAGCTAGTTAAAACTACTAGTTAAAACTAGTGAAAACATATTTAGACACCTTTAAATTTTTTCACTTTTTGTTTCATTGCAGCTATTTGCTAAAATCAAAAAGTTCATTTTATTTCTCATTATTGTACACTCAGCATCCCATCTTGACAGAAAAAAGAGACATAGAAACTTTTGCAAATGTATTAAAAAAGAAAAAGTATTCAGTATATTCAGACCCTTTGTTAAGTATTTAATAGAATCACCCTTTTGAGCTAGTACAGCCATGAATCTTTGTGGGAATGATTTTCACACCTTGATTTGGGGATTCTCTGCCATTCTTCCTTGCAGATCCTTTCCAGTTGGATGGTGAAAGTTGGTAGACAGCCATTTTCAGGTCTCTCCAGAGATGCTCAACTGGCTTTAGGTCAGGCTCTGGCTGGGTCATTCGAGAATGGTCACAGAGTTGGTCAGTAGCCACTCCTTTGTTATTTTAGCTGTGTGTGTGCTTAGGGTAATTGTCTTGTTGTCTTGTTGAGGCCTCCATCGGGCCACTCTGCCATAAAGCCCCGATTGGTGGAGGGCTGCAGTGATAGTTGACTTTGTGGACCTTTCTCCCATCTCCCTACTGAATCTCTGGTGCTCAGCCACAGTGATCAGTGCAAAGTTCAAAAGCCAGGATTTTGGCCTTTCATTATAATATAAAGTTATAAAGCTGCTTTGATAATTTGCTCCATTGAAAGTGGTGTGATAGAAATAAATCTGACTTGACTTGACTTGAATCTGTGCCTCCACGCAATCCTCTTTGAGTTCTACAGGCAGCTCAAAGATGATCAAGAGGAGTAATTCAAAGACTTGGCATTGTTATGCACCAGGAGGAACCCAGAACCCACTGCACCAGCGTAGGGTCACAAAATGGGTCAAAGGATTTCATCCCAATACCTAATGTAAGTGTGCCGTTGTGTAGACAGTAGAGATCTGTGTGCAATTACAGGGATATGCCTCCTCAGACAATCACTGGCCCACCACCGAACTGGTCATGCTGAATGATGTTGCAGGTGGCATAATGTTCTCCATGGTGTCTCCAAACCCCTGTGTTTGTCACATGTACTCAGATGAAACCTGCTCTCATCTGGCACAGGGCACTAGTGGCAGTTCTGTCAATTACAGTGTTCTAGGCAGTGAGCACAGGGCCCACTGCAATATGTTGGGCCCTCAAAAGCCTGCTTTTGATTATCAGACACATTCACATTGTTGTTTTTAGGGCTCTGGTAGTGCTCAGCTTGTTCCTGCTTGCACCTGTGGAACAAATGTAAATAGCCTCTAACTATTAAACCATTTCTGTTTTGGGGTTTGTCTCATTGTTGCTAATCTAGTGCACCAAAGCAGGTGAACCAAAAAACCCTGCAACTTAACTTACCAGATCATTATCGCAGAATTGCGATTGTTCATGCTATACTCTGATTAAAGATGTTCCTGTATTTTTGAGCAGTTCATAAATTGTATAGTTTTGTTTACAATGATTATATTCATTGAGCAACTCTCATGTTTTTTTTTGTAAAAAATTTAATTTGATGCACAAATTTAGTGGGTACCATTTTAAGTCAGCATGGTTTATGTCTCAAGTAATTAGGACTGAAGGAATTAGATATGCTGTTTATTAGATGGTCTGCTGAGTACTTATATAACATTATGCTGGTGACCAAACATCCACATCAATTTAAATATACACACAAGTTAACCAACAGTTGTATCTCATGTGGAAGGTCAGCATTTAATGGTAGCTTTGTCCTTCTTGAGTGAATGAAGTGATATATCATTAACAAAATGCAATAATAATGAATTTGTTTATTGGTCCATTTTGCTAGTGATGAATCTGCAATGAGAGAGAAATATCCTGGATAGTAGTAATCTATGTTGTTGACTACTTATCCTGGTGAGTGAATGGCAGCCTTGTTTTGCTGCTTTGTGTCCTGTCAAAACCGATAACAATTCATGGAGAGTCTGGGTTGCTAGCTATAACCTCTGTTATGTTATGCAAGTGTAGAAATGATTGCGTTGTAGTATTGTGTTTACACAATCCTGACAATGATTTGCTAGACAAAATACTAAAAAATACTATTCTATAAATTATGTATAACAGTAAGTCTCAAGTGGTAATAAACAATTTGTCAACTATTTGCTTTAAACATGCTTTACACATTACAACATCCACTATATCTAACAGTTCACTGTGTGGACTATATGAACTAGTGTATATGTGTACTATACGTCACTGAGGTGATTACATGCATCTGTTACCAGGGATGTTGAACGCCTGGTGGTGTTTCCAAGAGATCAATCAGAATTTTTCAGTTGTATGACCATTAACCTCTCTTTTGTACTGGCATCCCTGCCTTGCACCTACTAAATATCTACTTTAGGAACAGAGCAGGAAGGTGCAGGAAAGTAAAAAAAAAAACAGAACTAAGGTGAAGGGAAACTGACAGAAGTAGAGCAATGGGAATGCACAGGCAGAGCTAATATTGCCTTTTTGCTTCCCTTGTGTACACTGTTTCATTAGTTAAAGTTAGAAAGCAAATCCTTAACTATGCTACTTATCTATGATTAAACAATGCTGTAGAGTAATTATGTTTTCAATACCCTAATGGCTGTTAATGTAATAGATCATCATTAAGACTACAGCCTCAATTCATAAACTAACTCTTAGAAATGAAAGAGATGAATGCATAACTTGCTTGCATTTTAAATGCTACCAGAAATTACACCACCTCTCATCAGCTTATTTCCATTATGTACACTCCAGTGAAATGAAAGTACACATAGATATTCTGATATAGATGCTGTTATGCCTGAGTTGAATCAATGTACAGCTTATAAAAGATTAACAGTGACTAATACTTGGGTGTGCTAAGCTCTCCGGAGTCACCTTGGATATAATTAGATTGAAAAATCCTGCTGCATCCATAGGGAGGAGAAAGCTATTACTTATTCCTCCATTTCCTTTCAAGTAATGGTTAGCTGGATTTCAGAGTAAAAAAGGTGTTTCATGCAATGAGGGGCCTTAGCTGTGGAAATAACACCCAGCTTTAATCTCAGTCTCTGAGAATGGTGTCAATAGAAGCAGCATGGTGGCATAAACTGATTGAAACATTTGTTACTGCAAACCACAGAAAGCTACCCAGTGTTTTATTTCTTAATGTTTTGGACACTTCCTTGTGCTGTTACAAATTGCATTACAAGGTTAATCGTTGTGGCATTTAATCAAATTTTTCTCAGTTATTGAGGCAGGCCTTACATGACCTCAGTTAGCTACAATGCTACATACACTGTTTGGTCAACATATCTATTCTATGTAATTATTTATAAAAAAGTAGATTTATAAAAGTCACTGCTGTTATATTTGTGATATGAATCAAACTCTGTACGAATACCAATGATTTGGAATGAGGTGTGTCTGTGTACTGTATATAAATACAGCATATAGCAAGGTCTAACATTAATGTATCTGCTTTCTACACTTATTCCAAATGACCAGTAAACTGGTAACCTTGGGTTAGGGTGTTTTTATTAAATTTATTTAATAAGAAGTTTTGTTCGTATTTTTTAAAATTTATTTATTAGGGTTAATCTAAATACTTTTCTATTAGTGCACTGCATACTTGAACATTAAATACATTCACATGTAATGTGCTATTGAATCGTTTTACTCGGTAAATGTTTTACTCTGTAGTAAAAAATTACAGTCAGTAGAAACCCATTTGACAGTTGAATTCTATAGCTACAAGCAAGTATTATATTGTAGAACATGACTATGATGTTGGCTTCTGATGTTACACAACAAGCCCTGGCTCACTTTTGGTGCTCTCAGTTAAGTTATGTTCTCAGTCAAAGTTGCCAAAACAACTCTCCATAGGCTTTAAGGGGAGCAGGGCAGAAAGCTGAAGAATTGACTTGTTGGAAGCAGGAACCTATAAATGTACCATATTTAGAGCCACTCTGGTATTCAGTTCAACTCATTCTACTGCCATTGTTTGTCGACATAAAAACCAGCCTATTATGTTTTGTGTTTGTGTGGGTGTTGTGAAATAGCAGAGCTCAATAATTACAAGAGGTATCCATAAACATTTGTCTATATAACATATATTTGGCAGTGAAGATCATTATTCTATTCCACGGTACACCTGAAAACATGATTATATTAATGGACCTTCTATCATGACATCAGCTTCAAACATAATTGGCTTGCATTTTTTTTATATTGTATATGGTATGGTATATGATGTGTATCAAAACATTATTTTCATTTATGTTAATAGCAAGATATGGTATTTTACATGGGTATATGACATTTAAACATTTATTACTTTTCTTATAAATTGATTTAATTAATTTACATTTGAGAGTCATTCTTGCTGTAACACTGGAACGCCGGGTTAACGCGGCGTTAGCGCGAAAGGAAAAAACAAAAAATCGAAACAACCCGATACATAAATCCAAAATGAAAACCAGCAAAACACAACATAAATGAATACTCAAGTTATAAAGGATGTCCACCCCAAACCCTGTAGCCAGGGAAGGCCAAGCGGCCCAGTGACACTTCTGTCCCCAATCACAGTCGCAGGAGGGACCGCCGTCTTGGGAGCTGCCATGGTCATAACATGAAGGATCGGGGCTGTCGCTGGGACTAGGGCAGTTAGTGCATCCAGGAGTGGGGTGAACGCGGCGGCTGGAGCTGGGAGTTCCACGACCTGTGAGGCAGGGCAAGGTGTAGCCTCAGGAGGTGCCGGGACGACCATCAGAGCCAGGGCCAGGAGGGGCTCACACTCCAGTACTGGAACGAGGTTGGTAGGTCTGACATCGACCATGGGTGAAGGTACCACGGGGGGCTCAGGACCTGGACCAGAAAGGGGCTCAGCTGCCACACGCACGTCCGGACCTGCAACGGAGGTGAGAGAGAAAGAGAGAGAACAGAGGACGGACGCAGCACTGGGCTCCGGACTGGGCACCGGAGCGTCGGGCGACTGCTGTCCAGCAGGCTCCATTGGGGTTCCTGGGGGTTCCAGGCCATCCGGGGCTGAGATCGCCACCTCCTCCATCCCAAGTACGGGCTCCGGATCCGGTATCATGGCCACCTCGGGACCGGACGTTGCCACAGCTGCGACGGTCGGTGGGTCCAGGGCTGCACACGGTTCCGCGGGGAGGCTCGGGACGACCGTCGGGACAGGGTCCAGGGCTGCACACGG
>JAUZST010009176.1:0-13133 GCA_034779995.1 Parotocinclus haroldoi
AACAGGCTATTGTAGCCCCCAAATACAATATACACACTTTAACCGGCCACTGTAGCCCCCATATACAATATACACACTTTAACAGGCTATTGTAGCCCCCAAATACAATATACACACTTTAACCGGCCACTGTAGCCCCCATATACAATATACACACATTAACTAACCACTGTAGCTCCTTTTCAGAACTACCTTAATTCTTCATGGCATAAACAATTAGTGCCCATTATTCTGTTCACTAATGTTCTGGACCCCCACAATACTAGCACAGATCAGATACTCTTTGGCTGATGGATTATTCTCAGCACTGCAGTGACTCTGGTGTGGTGATGTGTTAGTGTGTGTTGTACTGAGTGGATCAGACAAAGCAGTGCTGCTGGAGTTTGTAAACAATGCATTGTGCACTCTATTAGATTACCATGTTCCTCCTCAGTCAGCTCATCTGTTGTTGCACATTTTGTGTTAGTCATCCTATAATCCTTTATCAGTGCTTACAGGATGCTGAGTACATGATGCTGATGGCTAGGCATTTTTGGATGTTTTCAGTTTGTGACAAATGTCTTTCCAATGATGAAATTCCACCCCATTAAGCCACAGTTTTTACAAGCCAAAGTTTTTAGCCCACCGGTTAATAGGGGTCATTTTAATCCTAGTGACAGGGTCGCATGCCCTCTCACTGGCAGCTCACTATACTGGCAGATCTTGACCACTGCTGATGCTGATGCTCACACTGCTAATTGTTTTTGCTCCATTGATATGTTAATCTCACTGTCAGTCTTTCAGACGCTATAAAGCAAACGACACACCACTGACTCACTAATATGCTATTTTGAACAATTAGAACAGTCTGTTATTTGTTATTAGACTTCATGAACTTCACCTCACAAAACAATGATCAATAATGGACCGTTTTTCAAATTTGTGTAAATGAATGTCTCTGCCTTTGTCTAGTTTTCTAGTACACACAGAAATAGACACGGATGAGATAAAGAGTTTAGACTGTATATATAAGTGAACTCTAATGATTACAGAGATTCTGTAGAGATTAGGAAAACCTTTTGAACATAAGGTCTAGGGTTCATTTGCCAGTACTGCCACATTCTTTAACCCTTGACAAGGGCCCATAATCTAAATACTGTAGTTCTGGATAGTCAGATTTGTAAAATGCTCTAAACATAAATTTTATGTGAACTGACATGAAGGACAGAATGAAATTAGTGCTAGGGGATTTTACTGCAGATATCATAGAAATGATGTGGTCACTCTCAAATAGCATAAGAAATACAGGTATGTGTGTGAAATCAATACTAGAATGTAACGTTTACATTTCCAACATTTAGCAGACGCACTCATCCGGAGCAGCTTACAGAAGTGCTTTGTGTTCTCCTTAGTAGACGTTACTTCATTCTTAAAGCACCAGAACAGCATTTAACTAAAACCCCGGAGAAACTTGGTTCAGGTAGAGACAAAAAGGTTGTCCTAAAAGAAAGAAACAAGTAAAGAAGTAATGATTTTATTCATGTATGCGATTGTTAGGAGAAACACAAGTTAAGCAGTTAATGAGAATTGGAATGGCTTTCATGTGAAGGATTTTCCTGTGAAACAAACTGCGGTGATACTCTTCATTTAGACAGTTTTCCTGGTTACCCTGGAGTACATCAGAATTTAACCATGACTTACAAGTAAGCTAATGAAAGCTTGTATACTGCTTAACGGTTTAGGTGTTTCTGGGAACTAAAATTATCTCCTGATGGGGAAAATGGTGATTTATTACCTTTTATATGTCCAATTTAAGAAAGAAATATAATGTGTATGCTAATGAAAATAGAAATAAATGTTCGTCTTTTCCCACTTTTACATGTTGCCTTTCTGTTAGGGTCAAGTGGAAGTCTGTGTAGTGCTGCAGGATCTCCATTCTCCTCACAACAAGGCTGAATATTATGTGGTGTTGGAAGGCTCTTGTCTCCACCATGTGACAACAGCTCAGAGGAAATCAGAAAGCAGTTTATTAAGCTTCACTCTACCAGGTAAGTCTTATTAATCTATCAAAATTACTACTACCTCTATGACATCAGCATTTTTATGTAATGGGTTGTTACTGTATATTTGAATTATATTGTTGCTGCTGTGGTTTTGCTACTGGCTGCAATGCAGACCCTCTTAAATACATGTAGGTGACCATTAATGTTAATCCATCTTTAAGCTTCGATTTGCTTTAACAACAAAGGTCTTAAAAACTTTTAATTATTATTTGATAATTATAAAAGGAAATCAAATCTTTGGACATTGTTTGTGCCGCATACAAAACTATTTAGAATGAAAGATTTGTGTTTTTTCAACATAATTATTTATCATACATTTTGTAAAGCAGCAATATGTTCTGAAGAGACATTGCTCGTTTTTAGTTTTTTTTTTTAACCTGGAGTGTGGTTGTCTTCTGAATCGCCACTGCACCCTCCACATTTCCATTTACAATACCATTCAAGTCTGTGTTGTGTACATCTACCAGTCTAACCAAAATCACATCAGTACTGGTTACAAATCGTACAATGACTGTACAATAAAAATAAAAAATACATATGAAGGCTGTTACAAAAACTAATGTGGCAAATAATTCACAACTTTGTTATAAATACTGCCTTTCTTTTCTAAGGTCACGATGTGCCAGAGAAGGTGTCGGTGCGGCTGTACTGCAGAGAGGAGAGCAGTATCTGTGATCAGCTGACCCTGCTGTGTAGTTCAGAGGAACTCTCTTTGGAATATGTAAAGGATAGTATACAGGAAGTGACTAATCTCCTCATACCTGGCCCTCAGGCACTTACTTCCAGCACTTACCAGGACATTCAGCAGACGTTTTGCGAAGAAGAAAGTTTGCCTTTGGGACAAATGAGTTTAGATATAAGGAACTCTGGGAACTCTGAGTTAGAAAAAGGGAGTTTAGAATTCGACCAAAGAACATATGAGCTTAAAATAAAACAACACGAACAAGAACAAGAAATGTGGAGCTGGATGAAGACTGATCCTGATCATGTATGCACAGCGTCATCCAGTAACGTTGATGTGAAAGTCACACAGTCAATTGCAAACATGTACTCTTATCTCAAGTGGAAAAAGCAACAGCCACAAAAGTCACAAGGTAAGAAAAGGATTATTATTTTTTATGAGTCTACATATAGAATTGACTTTAGTCCCAATCAGACTAAAGTGCTGTTTTTAATTTTGTGTTTTTATTAAATGTTTGGTGTATTATGAAAAATTGGTTTACACACCAATACTATAAGTGGTCATAAAGCTGGATTGTCAATAATAATAATAATAAATGTTTATTCTGTGTATATATAACTACCCTTTCAGATACAACCCCAATTCCAATGAAGTTGTGATGTTGTGTAAAACAACAGAAACGGAATACGATGATTTGCAAATCCTTTTCAAATTATATTTGGTTGACTAAACTACAAAGACAAGATATTTAAGGTTCAAACGGATAAACAGGGGCATGTTTACCACTGTGTTACATCACCTTTGAGTTTAAAAACACTCAATAACCATTTGGCAAATGAGGACACTAATTGTTGAAGCTTTGTAGATGAAATGGCAGCACCTGTTGCACCAAAATCTGTATGTACCTTTCAGCATTAATGGTGCCTTGACAGCACTGCCATTGTCACTAACACACCCCAATAGCATCTGAGATGCTGGCTATTGAAATTTGTGCTGCAATCCGGACAGTCCTTTTCCTCTTTGGCCCAGATGACACGACGTCCATGATTTCCAAAAACACGCTGAAATGCGGACACATCACAGGACACTTTTCCACTTTGTTAGTCCATGTCAGATACGCTCGGTCCCAGAGAAGCCGGCGATGTTTCTGGGTGTTGTTGATATATGACTTTCACTTTTAATTTTGTTTTCAAGAAAAGCGTTGTCACTGACACTGGTTTTCTAAAGTGTTCCTTAGCTCATGTGGTAATATCCATTACTGAATGATGTTGATTTTTAATGTAGTACCGTCTGAGTGATCGAAGGTCATGGGCTTTCAGTTTTGGTTTTCTGACTTGCCACTTTCTTTCAACGATTTCTCCGGATTCTCTAAAATTTTAAACTGTTGAACTTTTTGCTCATGCAGTTGCCCCATCCTTGCTTGTGAGCGTCTGAGCCTTTCGGGGATGCTCCCCTGATACACAGTCATGTCACTCACTTGTGGAATGTTCCAAATGACTGAGCCTTTCGGGGATGCGCCTTTTATACCCAAACCTTACACTCACCTGTTTCCAATTAACCTGTTCACCTGTGGAATGTTCCAAATGGGTGTTTTTGAGCATTCCTCAACTTTCATTTTGTCAACTGTCTTTTGTTGCCCCTGTCCCAACTTTTTTGGAATGTGTTGTAGGTATCAATTTCAAAATGTGTGAATAATTGCAAAAACATTAAATATCTTTTCTTTGTAGTGTATTTAATTGAATATGGGTTTTATGGGAACTTCACTGGAATTGGGGTTGACAATAGCTTATTTGTTTCATTGACTTCTTTTAAATTTGTTCATGTACAAGAATGCATTTAAAACTACTGTGTATGTTTGTATGCCTGGCTGCATTAGCTGCACATGCAGTAGCACTTTGCATAGTTACAGCTTTGGTCAACATGGAAGAACGTTTGGTGAAACAGATGTTCTGCTTTATTCTATATCACTTTCAGAGGTCTGAATGTATACATTGAAAGAAGAGAACTGTGTTATTTTTATTTGGTATGTCTAGAAACTGAACAAGCACCTGTTGCTTTCCTTGGAATGGAAAGATCACATTTTTCTGATGTTGTGCAAGAGATTACTGCTTTCCAGACATCAAAACAATTAGTGTGGGTTTGGACAAACCAAGCTGTGTGGAGGAAGAGGGAGACAAGAGATGAAGGGAAACAGGATAAATGTAGCAGTGAGAGGGGGCTGGGTACATCGAAGTGATGTTGAAAGGTCCTTTCTCTGTTCCCAGGAGGGCAATTTAACAGAATAACACTCATTTATTTTCGATGGAAATAGTTTGGGAGCCAACAGGCACTATTTTTACAGATCTTTTAAAAAGGGCGGAAATACTTTTGAAGCTGATTGTAATTGGTTTATACCTAATTTAACAAATATAATTTCAGATAGATTGAAATGAATGAATAAATATATATGAATATAGATATTCACTTAGATATAGAATTCACTCAGAGCTATATTAGGAAGACTTGTACATCTATTCATTCATGCAATTATGAAACCAGTCAATCATATGGTAGGCGTGTAATCCTGTAGAAATTAATGTTTACACCAGTCATCAGAATGGCGGAAATGTTGGTGATTTTGACTATATTGTGTTTGTTGGTGATGGGTTGAGTATTTCTTTGATGGTTGATCTCCTGGGATATTCTGGCATGCATTACAGTCTCTAGAGCTTACTGGTACATGTACAATAAAAATGTTTAGTGGGCATCAGTGCTGTGGATGAGAATGGGCATACTGGTTTGAGCTGACATGAAGTAACCCAGATAACCACTCTGAAGCTGCATGAACAGAAAATAGTTTTAGAATGCACAAGCTCGCCAAAACTGACCAGCTGAATGGAAAAATGTCTTATCTGATGAATCTCAGTGACCGCTGAGTTAAACAGAGGGTAGAGTCAGCATTTGGCACCAGCTGGATGAATCCATGAACCCAACCAGTCTTGCGTCTAAAGTAGCAGTGGCGTGGAGACTGGTTTATTGGCACATCCAGTCATTGTTTGAATGTCACCTACCTGAGTATTGTTACTGACCGTGTGAACCATGTCACAAAGCAAAAGTTGTTCCAAACTGGTTTGATGAATTTGACAGTGAGTTCAGTGTTTTTCCATTGACCTTCCCAGTCATTATATCAATATACCAATACACCAATATAACAAATTGGAATAGAATGGTTGGTTCACACCCTAAAAGTAAGCCTGATGTCAACATGGAGCAGAAAAGAATCTTTAAAACACCTTCTTGGATCCATGTAAATAATTGAGAGCAAAGAGAGTAATGCCTACCCAGTATTATTGCAGTGTCCCCACAAAGAGTGTCCCCACCGACCCAGAATTGTAGTTTAGTTAGGTTCATTTGTCTCTATGCTGATAATCTTGGTTTCTCCCTTCGAGCCTCTATCAAGCTGTCATGACTCTTACCACTCATGGCCATAGATGGGCCTTGGGTCAGGGTAAGTCACCCATCAAACTCAGCCAATCAATCTCCAGGTGGGAGAAAAAGATAATCTGAACACAGAAAAGATAATCTGTTGAAAAGATCTCCTCTTTGGTCATTTAGGCACCCCACCAGGCGTTGTGCTTAAAAAAGACTCAACCCACACTCTCTGTACAGTGGGATCCACCTATAGTGCACTGCATGCTGGAGCCAGTCCTCCATGGATGGCCTGGGTAGTTGACAAAATGGCAGACACCCCACGCTGAGTTGGAGTTAAGTTGTAAGTTTGTTTTAAAACACAGATGTGGCAAAGAGTGGCCAGTTTGGGTCATTTCTCTCCACCTGCAGCAGAGAAACTGAGACTCGTTGGTTCTGGCCAGGGAGTGTGTGTACACACACACACACACACACACGTTTGCTTCTCATGACATTTAAGGGAGTTTTTCCTTTCCCCTGTAGCCCTAGGCTTTCTCAGTTGTGGCATTGGGGCCTAGATATTTGTGAAGATACATTTCTACAGTGGTTGTACAAATCACTATGTAAATATTTGAATTTGTACACAGTGTTGCAACGTCATGTCAGAGGGTGACTTTAGGGTTAGTCAGTCTTTAGTTCAATACGATTAAGTTAGAATTCTATAAAGAAAAAAAACATTTGGGTATTGTGCTAAACGTGCTGCTAATTGTTTAGAAATTAAAACACAATAGGCCTTGATAGTGATATTGTTCTATGTGTTATGTAACCTATCTTGGCCTCTAAAGTTCTTAGTTTTTAATTTTATTTGGTCTCAAATTAGATGAATAAGCATCTTCTAGTTCATCCTATATGTATGTATGTGCATGTATGTATATATATATATATATATATATATATATATACAGTCTTTAGTGACTGTAAAATTAACACGGTGTCACTTACATACAACCAACCACTTGTGATAAATTACATAGTTAATGCCTATCATTTTAGTTGTTCTGTGAGAGAGCTGTAATTCTGGTTAATATCTACATTTAGCATTTGTTTTAATTTGAACTATCTGTGTATTAATGATTTGCACAATCCTTTTTCTGATTTGATTGTTAATCAGTGTTGCCGAACACAGTTACTGTAGGGTAAAGCGTTGTGTTTAAACAAACGTAACTACTGGCTGCGTATGTATGTTGGTTTTGTTGCTGATCCATAACAAACAATTGCATTATGAAACATGTTGATTAGATCTCTACATGTACTATGTTTTTAGTGGAAACAGCGTCTTTGAACTTAAAAAAAACCCCAACACTGCACCTATGGCCATAGGGGCTAGAATGAGCAGCATAAGCACAATACTTGCTCACCTTGTATGGGTGTGTGTTTGTACTGGATGTCAGAGTAACCAAGCCAGTTTTTAAAGGTTCTATGATGTTTTGTATGAGCTTTTAAAATAATTGTTAACACCTGGTAAACATAATTTATTCTTAGAGGTAATGTGTGTGTCGTTAACAGGACTGTTGAGTCTTATCCTGGGATTATAGGAAATAAAAATAGACATGTATTTTACAATCTAATGGACCATGTACACTGAGCTAAAGTAATTGACATATCATTATTATTTTGTTCCAAACTGCTGTGTACATTTTTGCAGCTCCTGTTGCTCAGAGGTAGCTGTTACACAAAGAAACAGCAATTCCTGAATTCCTGGGTTGTAGATTTTGGTTGAGGGATTACATTTGGACCACTGCACCACCTTATTCTCTAACATTAAGTTTATCAGCTGTAAATTGCATCAATGTTTATTTTATGTAAATGTTTGTTTGATATTTATTAAAATAATACAGACTATACTTTGTTAGATCCCTTTACTCTTTTTAGCAGGTACTATTTTAGTGGTGGATCTCTCATTGACCCAGCACTGCAGGGACACATTATGTTGTGGTGGTGTGTGAGTTTGTGTTGAGCTGAATGAGCGGACCAGACATAGCAGTGCTGCTGGAGTTTTAAGCCACCTCACTGTCACTGCTGGACTGAAAATAGAGTAATAAAGTATATTCAGTAACTAGCATTCTGTGGACATTATGCTCTGAGCTTTAGCCTGGAATTGTTGAACTACACAGTGCAGTGACCACTAATTTTTTCTAAGTATGCTGTTAAACAGAAAAAGACCTGATATCCAGTGTTGGTCCTTCGGCGTCCACAATGTTCTAATCACTCACATAATATACAGTAATTTAAAATATACTATATAGTGGATTTAAAAGATAAGTAAAATGTTGACTCAAATCACATGGAGAGTTTATAATGGATTTTTATTTAAATTGCCAATTTGTGTGCATAAATGTGAATAAAAGTGATTTATACATGTAGATGTTTTCTTAGACATCTGTCCATATGCATTGAACTGTATATAAATATCCTCTTTTTTGCTTTGCCTTTAGATGTCCATGGTATGGAAACACCTCTCCATATAGCTGCACGTTTGGGTTTGTGTCACCTCACCCTGTTCTACCTTCAGCAGTCTGATGGACATACCATGGCAGCCCTGCGCAATGAGGAAGGACAAACTCCTGTAGAACTGGCACTAAGCAGAGGCCATGCAGCAACAATCAGTGCTTTAACATAGTGAGTCCCCCACAGCATATTAGCTTATTGGAGAAAATGTCTCTCTTCTGGGAGTTCAATCAAGAAAGTCATCCAGGCCAGGATTTGACCTTGTTATGCTTATTTCATATTGGTAATTCTGATTGAACTGGCCAGGGATAGAAGTCTCTACCCAGCATGAAATCCAGTTAAACCATTGAGATTATCATACATTTATCCTAAATTAGTATTTTGTCCCATTTTATATTTATTTTATGACATTCAAGTGCATCTCATGACTGAATGAGTGATTCTGTTGATGTCGAAACATAATGTTTTTCCACTTAAGCAAGCAAATAATAGAAGGCATGACTGACTTATTTTTGTATTCCAAGATTTCACTTTCCATTACAAAAGACTTTCTTGTCAGCCAGGTTTCTCAAGGTCAGGTTTAAATGTTAAATACAAATCTGTATTGTATTTCTGTAGTGTTGCTGTTTTCTTGGTAAATAACCTACCCACTTTCGTGTAGCATAATCTAAGAATTAGTTGAAACATAAAGTGTTCACATGAGGTGTTGCTTATGTTTTTTTTCATATGCAAAACATTACATTTGTTAGAGGTTATGTGTTAGAGCAAGGCATTTCATTTTTGTTCCACTATACTTAACTGGATAGCTGAAAAGCTTCACAAAAATGATCACAAATGTTTTTTTTTTCTTTCTACACTGTGTCTTCAAAACACTTCTACAAGGAGTATTGTAGATATGTAATAATTTGTTCTGAACTAAGAATCCTTGTTTGATAATATTGTTTAGCATTCTTCCTAAATTGCTGTTGGGAACTAATCAGCATCCAAATTTTATTCATTATCTTTCTCTTAATCCACATGGGGTTGTGAGCCAGCTGGTGCCCACCCGGCATCTCTGGGCACAAGGGCAGGACACACACACACATACACACAGTCAAGGGTTACTTGAGAGACACCAATTAACCAAACACGCATGTCTTTGGACCGTGGGAGAAAACTGGAGTACCCGGAGTAAACCCACAAAGACACGTGAGAACATACAGACTCCACACAGACAGGACCTAGATCGCTCCTCCCTGAGATTGAACCTTTTTGCTGTGAGACAGTGGTGCTACGATACCGAGCCACCATGCTGCCCCACCCTAATTTGATTTGAATTCTCTTTTCATTTAAATGTATTTCAATCTTGACAAATATTCCTTTATTTAATCAAGCTGTGTGTTTCTCAGCCCTTCAGCCTGTAAAGAATGGAGGCCAGTGTGGATGTCAGATGTTTGGGCTGATGAGTCTCACTTACTCCGATTCTGCCCTCTAAGCAATACCTTCATCTTAACAGTAAAACACAGGATGAATATTGATGCAGAAAGAAGCATCCAATTCTATAGGGCAAAAAATGGATGCTCAGAAACAAACAGTCAAGTAAGTCTTATGGTATGTATGATGTATTGGATTTAATTGCTGAATTTGTGCCAGCTTCCAGGAGCAGTTTACAGGACATGCAGAGTTACGATGGGGATATGCTTAGACTTTTCTGTACTGCATATATCATAATGTACTTTACTTTAAACATTCTTACTTACATTAACGTACAGTTGGGCGAAATATTGACCCTAGTGAAGGAGTACGGACCCGAGAAAGGGAGTACGGAACCTGGTGAGTGTGTATGGACCCTACTAAAAGAGTACAGACCCTACTAAAAGAGTACAGACCCTAGTGAGAGAGTACAGACCCTAGTGAGAGAGTACAGACCCTAGTGAGAGAGTACAGACCCTAGTGAGAGAGTACAGACCCTGGTGAGAGAGTACGGACCCTGGTGAGAGAGTACGGACCCTGGTGAGAGAGTACGGACCCTGGTGAGAGAGTACGGACCCTGGTGAGGGAGTACGGACCCTGGTGAGGGAGTACGGACCCTGGTGAGGGAGTACGGACCCTGGTGATGGAGTACGGACCCTAGTGATGGAGTACGGACCCTAGTGATGGAGTACGGACCCTAGTGATGGAGTACGGACCCTAGTGAGGAAGTACGGACCCTAGTGAGGGAGTACGGACCCTAGTGAGGAAGTACGGACCCTAGTGAGGGAGTACGGACAAATTAGCTTTTTATTTACTGTAACGGTATCTAAAGATTAAACAATCAAAACACCACATTTCATTATTTTATTTATTGTATTACATTTATTTGTAATGTTATATATGGCTATCATATGTAATGATTCTATGTTTGCATTTTATGTATCTTTTATCATTTCCCTTGCACTTTTTGCCAGCCTGAACTGATAAATATACAAAACAGCAAATAACCTAAATCCATTTAAAATAACTCTAGTAAATGAAAATAAAGGGTTTCTATTTTTGGTCAGATACCTGTAGGTCTACACCTGCTGCACTTTAAAAATCCTCTTTACCTTTAACATTCACATGGTATTTTCTACATGGTCCTGGTGCTGGTCCTGACATGTGAGCACCTGTTAGCTTTTTGCCCAGTGTTAATTTAGTGACATCAGTCATAAACACACTTATTGTTTGTACAGAATATATATTATTATGCATTGGGACATTATGGAAGCTGAAACCTTCAGTGTTTCTTACAATTACTTTAACTTTTATTTAATTGCAGACAGTATGAACCTGATATATCTCATATATTGTCTGCTTATCCGAATTAAATTTGTTAATAAACATCCAATCCTGTATTTCATGCCTGCAACACTTTCCAAATAAAGTTGGGTAAATATACCAACTGATTTAGTGATTCAGCCTTTATTTTGTCTTCTTCTTGCTGCCGACACGTCTTAAGATGTGCAACAGTACGGGTTTGTTGTTGCTTTTCTTGGTTAAAAATATTCACACATTGAGATCAGGTTAGGACTGCAGGCAGGACGGGCCAGTTCAGTACTTGTACCCTCTTATGCATCCAAGCATTTGTAATGTGTGCAGCATTAGAAGTCAATACCACTTCTGCACATAAATATTTTGAGACAATTTGAGACCATGCACTATTGTAAAAGGTGCTAAATTTTACTGGTGTGCACAATACTGTATTACACTGTGGGATAAAGATGCGTCAACGTAATCCTTTGCCCCTGTGTTTGTATCAGCTATTGATGAATGATGCAGGTTCTTGATGCAGTGCTGTCGGCGGGATCAAAGATCACAACCGTTCAGCTTAAGCTTGCACTCTTGGCCTTTACACACTGAAATTTCCCTCGATTCCTTACATTGTTTAATGATATTATGCACTGTAGGAAGAAATATGTAAATCCCTTCCAGTCTTTTTTGTATCAGTTTAAGTTTTTCAAAATTCATTACTAGCTCTAAATTGGGACTGATCTAGCTTTTGGAATTTGTTGCAGGCCTGAAATGTAGTAATTAATGTTTAATAAAAAATGAACAGACCAAACATGAACTATATCAGGTTAATACTTTCTGCAATCAAATAAATGTCAAAGAAATGGTATATTTTTGTGCTGTAACATTTTCTTTCTGTTTTAGGGCTGTGGTATTGTGATATTTACAATGCATTGTCATTTTAAAGAGTTTATAAATGCAAATCCTTTAAATTCTATTGATTTACCATGATTGTGAATAGTATTTCTTCATATACAGTATGTATGTACGTTTTTACTAGGATAAGACTTTCTTGTCTCTTGTTGCTATAGAATAACTCAGATTTAAATAGTTTTTTTGTTGCAGTTGACAGAACAGAAGGCTGAAGAGAAGAATAGCCGGACAGATGACATGAGTGATGGAGGTGGGTTCACTTAGTTCAAACCTACATTTTGTTTTCTGGACTCTAGAGTCATTTTGTTCTTTATTCCTCCAAATTAAGCACTAATAAAAATTTTGTTCAGCAAAACATAAGAAAAGAAAAACTGAGTATATTTTGACATTACCCAAAGTTTGTCATTGCACACCTAACAAGTAACTTGAATGTACTGTATAACAATAACTCTATAAAAATAAATGAAGATAAAACACACAATTGTTTAAACATTGAGCATTTCTAAAAGTTAATTAGTGATTATTGAACTGTATTTGTTTTTTTATATAAAATAAAGATTTCATCTGTTTTTCTGTATCTCAGATGGTAAATATGTATGTAATTATGTAAATGTACATTTTATACATTTCACATATTAATACTTGCTAGCTTAAATACACTAATTAATGTCTAGTGTATATATGCATATATGTGCGCTCCCTGGACATTAATGTGTGTGTGTCTGTGTGTGTCTGTGTGTGTCTGTGTGTGTCTGTGTGTCTGTGTGTCTGTGTGTCTGTGTCTGTGTGTCTGTGTGTCTGTGTGTCTGTGTGTCTGTGTGTCTGTGTGTCTGTGTGTCTGTGTGTCTGTGTGT
>JAUZST010009177.1:0-13133 GCA_034779995.1 Parotocinclus haroldoi
CTACAATAAAAGAAAAGTAAACACAATGTAAAATATGTTTATTAGATGTCCAACTTTGCTCCATGCTGTACACACACTACATAGTCATAGCTTTGTGGAGACCCCTTCGAATTACTGATCTCTGTTATTTCAGCAACACTCCCTTGTAACACATTTATGACACACTGCTCACAAAAATATAGTGTATTTCAATATATATGTCCCTTAATGAAATATCCCCCACATCAGTACATGTCCCCTAATGATATATCTCCTAATTTTTGTGTGCAGTGTATAAAGCAGACATTTCTGGATCATCAGATACTTTGAAAATGCACTGGAATGCCAAGCATGCTTATTATCTACCTCTATCTCTGAGGCTGGCCTCACAGTCATGTTCCAAAATCTATTTGAAAACCATTTTAGAAAAACAAAGGATTTGGGGTAAACTCCATTTCAGAATCCATATTTTGGATGTAATGGGTGTTCACAACATTTGATTTATTTAGTATATAAACCAGTGACATTTGTGACTTGGTGTAAGTGAAACAGATTACTGTCAAGCAGTTATTATTCACTTTTTGTGAATCGTATCTTGGAGTCGGCAAACAAGTAACTTACAAAGAAAAGCTGTGAAACTTCCCAAGCAGTCATCTCAGTGTTTTTATGGAGAATTTACCCCGAATGGAGTGAAAAGAAAGACTAGTGATTGACTGTTCTATAGATGATAACAGCTTGTGGGCTAAACAGGATGCCAAGAATAGCTTGTGCAAGCAAACAGACAGGCCACAACCAGACACATCATGTTCAATCAACCTTTGCATAGTAATAGAGCACTTTGTCTCAAATGGATAGCTGAAGACCTTGTTGAATGCAGATATTTTTAGAAAAATCCAGTAAGATGCATCTCTATTCAGAGTAGAAGTGTCATGTCATGGCAGCCGAGGGGAAAAAGTTCCTAGGTCAAATTTATTTAGGTCGTACCATGCTGTCCAGAGTTTTGTGCGAGAGACAAGTTATTCCACCCAGTGACCTGTATAGGCAGACTGATATTATGGAATATTTTTCCGACTCACATCTGCCAGTTTATCTGAATATAGTTGCTGATTTCCCACAGTGATGGACACTTCCAGCATTTTAATACACCATATCTAGCCCAGTACCTCAATCCTATTGTCCATTTTTGGGATGAGGTAGTAGTGCTATTCACAGCTAGATTGTAAGTCATTGTGTCAAGGCATCTATATAGGCAACACACATAACTAGGTGCATTTCACTTCTCCCTGTATTGCTGGCTACATGACATGAACAGGACACTACATGGTCAGAAGTTTGTGAACACCCACACAAACTCACATTCAAAGCAATGGCTGCCACTTTCTAGTTTGTACACCCTTTTCTACTATAATAGGCTTCCTTTGTCAGAGAAACATTTTCACTAGATTTAGAGCTTCATGTTTATTCATCAAAATTATTAAGTCATTCAGGCCTTTAAGATCATCTCAAAGGTGTCTAATGGGATCAAGTTCACGGAAGTGTACAGGCAAGGCTGTAAGTAGCCTTTCTAAAACAGATAAAACAAGTTTTTGTATACTACTACTAGAAGGAATTATATATGGAAATATGAGAACAGGTAATTCTAGACTACATATGCTGTGGGTATTGAAAGCAGTACTTCTTACAATATAACAGTCATTTACATTTATGTAATTGGAATGGAAAGTGAATTACAACAGGTACAGTTTTACAACTCAAGCAATTTTGGGTTAAGGGTCTTCTTCATTGACCCAACAATAGCAGCTTGGCTGAGGTGGACTGTGGTTAAGGACCAAAAGGTCCGGGGTTCAAATTCCACTTCTGCCATGATGGAACTGTTGGGTCCTTGAGCAAGATCATTAATCCACAATTGCTTTGATTATAAGGCTGGGCTGGTGTATAAGTTGGATCTGTTGTAAATCACTCTGTATAAGATGTAAGGTGGGATTTGAACCCTAGACCTTCTGGTCCACAGTGCAGTACCTTAACTGCTAAACCAGCTCATCCCATGCCAGACACATACATAAATGCCATTTACAGCTTTTTTACATAGTAGTTTTTACACAAGTAGTGGAACTTTTACACACATGCACGCACACACACACACACACACGCACGCATATCTGCATATCTGTACCTGCATGTTTGACATACAGAAATGATAAAAGTGCCTCTTATGACCGTTTCACTATGTCTCTTGGGTCATGCTTTTATAGTTATGTAAAGTTAAAGTATAACCTGTATTTCAGGTTTCCTAATCACTCTATACCAAAAACAATTCTGGCCCTTTGGTTGTCATCCAGGATTGGAATTTCTGCCATGCCGTGAATCTGTAAAACTTTTATTTTTTTTCTTGCAGAAAGTTCCTGGTCAACATAGGTGAATACTTACCAACAGTGGTTCCAAGGAGGGACAAACCAGAATCTGATGACAGGGTGTTGTGCACCTGAGGGCATGATGGAAACTAAGGGTATCTTGTCTGGTCTGAACAAAAAGGCAACAGGCAAAAGGAGTGAATGTGATGCTCTGGAAAACACTGGACAACAACATGCTACGTGGCCCATACCTAAATCTGACTGGGAATCAGGTAGTCGTAATGCTTTTGCTTGTTCTCTATTTATATTTCACCGCAGCGATTTCAAAAGCATGCACCTGAACCGCCAGAGCAGCAGACTGGTGTTTTTCAGTACGAAATCAAGGCATTCACAGTCCCACTCTCAAAGCAATGTGCTTGTAACAATGTCTGCTTTTTAAAAACCTGCTTCCAGAAGAAAATAGTTTGCTATTGCCTACGACATGCCAAGGCAAATTGGAGCGATTTGAAATTGAAAACTTAAGTGAGCCATCTTTGTCATGCTGAGCACTTTGGTCTGTGATTTGAATAGACTTTGCTACGTAGTCTGGTTTCGGTTGGGTAAGTAGATACTTCATCATTTGTTTGTGTGTGTGTCATCACATGAGTGTATTTATGTTGGTGTTCCTGAGTCTGAATGTCTCCATGCATGCAAGCAAAGAATGACAGAGAGAGAATTATTTATAAGCCTTTGTTATCGTCCATGAATGGGAGAAAAATGGAAGTACAGTAGACAAGCATTGCAGATTAATTCAGAGGCAGATACTGTAGGCTTGCCTGAATTTTAAGTAAATGAGCATGCAAAGCGTAATTTAGCACAGGTTGAAATTGCTGAGCTGGTCTGTTAAGCCTCACGCTGCATTAACAATGAATAAGCACAGTGCCTTCAGCAGCCTGTTAGACAGCTGTAACCTGGAGACTATCGCTGCAATCTGTATAATCTGTGTTATCTACACTTGTCTTAACTTGCTACAGCAGTTCTTTGTGAGCATTTACAAAGCTGTCACCTCATGTATTTTTAAAAGCTGTGGTTTTTGGGAAGATCACAGTAAAAGATACCGATATGCTTTTACTGTGATTCCTTTTTTCCTCTGGCCCACGCTGACTGAACACGGCTGATGTACTACCCCTGTGGTTTTTCCTAGCACTTCTTCATCTTAGAGCTTGGCACTTACAAGTTACCTTATTGCTTTAGTAAATAATCTCACTTGGATGCCACAGTGATTCATACTTCCTGACAGCTGATGTCCAGATTAAAAGCTACTGCAGTCCAAAAAACAGGCTTTATACAACCTCAAATCATAAAATGTCCGGAAAAATGCAAATAAAAATCTTTTCCTTTTTTACTTTGATGACTACTTCAACTTAATGTGTTAATGAACATACATTCCTGCATTTCAGACTTGCAACACATTCCAGAAAATGTTGAGACGGTAAAACTTTTACCACTTTGTAATGTTGCCATTCCTGCCGATTAATTAATGATTCAGGTGTTACTTTGTACCATTCTTCAAAATTCTCCACACAATCTCTTTTGGGGGCAGGTCTGGACTGCAGGCAGGCCAATTTACTACCTAGACTCTCCTCTTCCACAATCATGTCTTTGTAATGTGTTCAGTTTTGCTTTGCATCAATGTCCCTGGAAAACATCATGTCTTAAAGGCAGCATGTGTTGCTCAAAAATCTCAAATCTTCTGCATTAATGCTGCCATTACAGACGTGTAAATCACCTGTACCAAGGGAACTGACACTGCCCAGGCCATGGCAGACCCTGGCTATTGGACGTGTTCCTTTTTGACTGTGGTCCAGGGCACACTGCATTCAGTGATATCTGTGGGATCAGACATTACAGGACTTCAGTGTAGGATTGCAACCCTGCTTTTTATGAAGTTCCTCTCGTGTCCTTTAATCCTTAAATTATTTAATGGCATTATGCACTGTAGAGGGAGAAATACGGAAAGGAACATCGTTTTTAAACAATTCACTAATTTTCTCATGCATTTGTTGATTCGCTGGAGATGCTCTGCCCATCTTTGCTTCTCAAAGTTGAGTACCTTTTGTGGACACTGCTTTTGTACCAAATAATGATTACAGTCATCTGTGACAGCATCTATTTTAAATAATAATAAACCTAGTTTTGTAGTAGCACAGAAATTAAATGAGAGTTTATTAACATATGATATGAAGTTAGTCAGGCAAAACATAAAATATCTCAGGTTCATATTATCTGTAATAAAAGTCAAAGAAAATGTGAGACACTGCATTTTTTCAAACTGACCCCAATTTTTTAAATTTATATTGTTGTACTGCCTGAGAGATGGCATTGTGATTATAAGCTTCTGCAGTTCGAAAACAGGTTTTATATTTGTTTCTTATTCACAATACAGTGTTCCCTCGTTTATCGCGGGGGTTATGTTCCAGGACCACTGTCCGTACCGTACGAGATTACATCACGTCATATCCTACACATTGAGTATGTCCAACAGCTATTTACTGTAAATCGTAACATTTTATGATTTCTAACTTTATTGTTAGAATTTAAAAAATTTCATATATTTTTATACATTTTGTGATTTTTTTTAACCCGCGAAACAGCGAAAATCTGCGATATATTTTTTCCATTAATGTTTTTTGAAAACCCGCGATGCACTGAGGCCACGAAAGGTGAACCGTGAAGTGGCGAGAGGACACTGTATGCTAATACCAGGAAGTCTCAATATTTTGGCACAGCCTGAGTGCTGTTTGTCTTCTTTATGCAAGGTGTAAGCCTTGCATATACCTGTAGCCTTTCTTGTTGCTAGCGACACCTTTTACTTTCTTAGCAGGGTTCTAGACTGTATTTCAGTTTTTGGCTATGTTAAAAGGGAAAATTAGATTCATACAAATGTTCCAGCTCCATAATGCATGGACATGGTTGCCCAGCAGGAACCATGCTCTCAAAAAGCTCTACTAACCCATGTGTAAGCCCTGCCTCTGGCTACTCTGTGGTGCGAGTTTTCTCTGGGTAGTCCAATCTCCTTGCTCCTCTTAAAACATGCTAATGGGTCAGTTTGCTTCTATGAATTGTCCCTAGGTTTCATTCAAAGTATGAACGAATTTACACTGTAGGGCAGTTTTTAATTAGTTTGCATTACAGTTACATTATTTAGTAGACACTCGTATCCAGTGTGACTAACTGACTCAATATTTCAGTCTAAGCAATTGTGGGCTGAGGGCCTTTTTTCAGGGTCCTAACAGTGACAGCTTGGCAGAATTGGGATTTGAGCCCAGTCTCAATTATCGTTGTTGGAAACTTGATGTTGTGCAGCAGTTATCAGTTATTGTTGGTGTTACAAAGCTGCAGGATCTTGGGAACTAGGTTTGAATTATTTCCTCCCATGGAGGAGCTTCCTCTAGTGTTTGCCTAGACATGTCCACATGGGTTATCTACAGGTCCTAGGGTTTTATTACACCGGCCAATACACAATAGTAGGAGGCCCGCCACTTTGTAAGTGCCCTCAGTGCTAGTGATTGAGTGAGTCATTTTGTAAGGAAGAGAATAGATAAGTGTGTGATGCCCTGTAATGGACTAACACTCTATCCAGTGTGTAGTATTGCCATGTGCAGTGTTCTCAGGATAGTCTCCCGGCCCTCATCAGCACAACAAAGCGATTACTGAGGATGAATGAACAGATTAACTGCCATGACTAACGAGTAACATAATGCAAAATGCATGCTGAAACTTCCCATTCCTTGGGTAAGTAGGTTAAGTCATAACATATACACACACACGTCAGTACCAGCACTAGAAACAACACCTTTGTGGAAAATTAATGAAACAAAATATGGAGACTGACATTGCTGATTATATCAGCATTAAAATGGTGTATTCAATAGGTTAGTATCAGATAATGTTCATTGTTTCCAGTCAGTTTTGAAAGCCTTTGCTAAAACTTGTAGATGACAGACCATTGAATAAGCTCAGTCACATGGGGTATGCATTACACACTTATTGACAAAATATTAGCTCAGCAATAGAAGTTATTGGAATCAAATGAAACTTTATATGTGTGAATGCAATGATATATATATATATATATATATATATATATATATGCGCATGATATATGTGATTACAATATTAAAGCAAAACAATTATTTACTGGTGATAAATGTACATTTAAAAGGAGGTTCTAGTTATTACACCTCTAACTTGTATACAAGATGAGATATTTCATTGCCGGCATGGATGGGCGACGGTGCAGCCAAGGCAGTTTTGCAATTTTGGAAATCCTGGAAAATATTCGCTATGCTTGGGCAAGCATTGTCCTGCTTACAAATGACAGTTGGAAGCACTGCCACGAGGCAGACAACACATGTGGCTCCAGTAAGTACAACACATATTGCTGAGCAGTTAGTTCTCTTGTATCAGTGTCTGACTCTCGTATGGGATGGATCCCCAGATCAGTACTAAGAGATACACTACCCAGAAGTAGCTTCTGAGAGAGCTTTTTATAGGGCAGCGGAGGAAGTACTTTTATGCTCTCTTGATGCAACACTCAATGTCTAACCAGACCACACCTGAAATCATTTATATATCTGCCTGAATACCAATTCAATTTGGAAAATTTGGAAACACCTACTGTATCTGGGTGCTTTATTCTTTGTCAGTAAATACATAAGCAATTGTTCTAACCTTTTAATACAGACAGCCAGGTTTAGAAACTAGCTGATTGAACATTTTGTTTCCGTGCATTTATATGGTGAATTTGTTTTAGTAAATTGTACTGCATTACCTCAGTGTGTGTTTCAGATAAAGATTAATGGACGGTATGCGTCAGCACAAAGCATAAATCTATCCTCCGGGCTCTTGAAGAATTGACGTGATTATAGCGTATCTCCGTCTCGCTAATGAGGGAAAACATAGCATGAATGGCAGGTCAAATTGTTTCTACATTTCTTAATTTTTAAAGTGAGCCACTGCACTTGGGGCTCTCCCTCTCCCACTAGCTTAAAGCATGCGCTCAATCATCTTAAGTAATTATGGCCGAGTAAATGCTCTCCCTTAGCTGCCCCATGCTATGTATGTAATCACTCTTTGACCTGCTCAGCAATCTGTGCTTTATTAAGTGTGTGAACTGCATAATGTCTGGTTAAATAATTAATGGCAATAAATTGCTTTGGATGCAAGAGGCATTTATCTGCACCATAATGGCTCACAGTGGCCAGTTTATTCCTGCATGCGCTTCACACGTGTGTAATTTTCATTGTGATAACTGAGCAATCACACTACATTCAGCTTTCTGTCTTTTTTCAAAGGGCTGATAAGGCAAGACTGCATTGGCCTTTAATTGTTTTGTAAAGGAAACTTTTGTTAATCAATTAAGCATTTTACAATTTATAGAAAATAACCTGCATGACATTCCAAAACAATAACATCAATTCCTTCAATTCCATGATTCCCAAGGCCTTCATTTCCATGAACAGGAATGATTGTAGCAGCTCAGGCTCATTGTAATAATTCAGCTTTGGGTGATGAACTGCTATCCATAAAAGTCCCCAATGATGCCTTGCAAAACAGCTCGAGCTCAGTGAGGTTGGATAAAGAGTGTTTGTGAACAGCAATTTTCTGCTCTTTCTACAGATTCTC
This sequence comes from Parotocinclus haroldoi, assembly GCA_034779995.1. NCBI lineage: Eukaryota > Metazoa > Chordata > Actinopteri > Siluriformes > Loricariidae > Parotocinclus > Parotocinclus haroldoi. The sequence continues at coordinate 7,998 of JAUZST010009177.1, forward strand.
GATTGGATTCAGGTCCGGACCATTCTAACACCTGGATACTGTGTACTGGATACTGGATTATTTGTGAACCATTGTGTAAATTTTTCTTTATGTTTTGCATCATTGTCTTGTCGGAAGATAAATCTCCGTCTCCTGTCTCAGGTCTTTTGCAGATTCCAACAGGTTTTCTTCCAGAACGGTCCTGTATTTGGCTCCAACCATCTTCCCATCAATTTTAACCATCTTCCCTGTCCCTGCTGTAAAAAGGCAGGCCCAAACCACAATGCTGCCACCACCATGTTTGACAGTGAGGATGGTGTGTTCATGGTGTTGCTTTTATGCCAAATATAACGTTGGAAAAGTTCGATTTTGGTTTCATCTGACCAGAGCACCTTTTTCCACATGTTTGGTGTGTCTCCCAGGTGGCTTGTGGCAAACTTTAAACGAAACGTTTTATGGATAGCTTTGAGAAATAGCTTTCTTCTACTGTATTTGCAGTGGCCTGATACTCCTTCCATTTCAATATGATCGCTTGCACAGTGCTCCTTGAGATGTTTAATGCTTGGGAAATATTTTTTGTATGCAGATCTGGCTTTAAGCTTCTCCACAACAGTATCTCGGACCTGCTTGGTGTGTTCCTTGGTCTTCATGATGCTCTCTGTGATTTAAACAGAACTCTGAGACTATCACAGAGCAGGTGCATTTACACAGAGACTTGATTACACACAGGTGGATTCTATTTATCATCATCGGTCATTTAAGTCAACATTGGATCATTCAGAGATCCTCACTGAACTCCTGGATTGAGTTTGCTGCACTAAAAGAAAAGGGGGCTGAATAATATTGCACCCCACTTATAATAATAATATAACCCCACTTTTCAGTTTTTTTTAATTTTTATTTAAAAAGTTTCAAATATCCATAAAATGTTGTTCCACTTCACGAATGTGTCCCACTTGTTGTTGATTCTTGACAAAAAAAATACAATTTCATATCTTTATGTTTGAAGCCTGAAATGTGGCAAAAGGTTGAAAAGTTCAATAGGAAGTCCTAATACTTTCGCAAGGCACTGTATATTCAATAAAAACCCAGGAAGAAATGTATCATTTTGGTGCTCACCGACCACTTTATCAAGTGTACTTATTAGAATGCTAGAACACAAATACCTAATTATGCCAGTAAGTCAATGCGGTTTGTCAGGTCAAAATGATCTAGATGATCTGCTGAAGTTCAAACTGAACATCAAAATGGAAAAGAAATGTGATTGAAGTGACTTTGAATGTAGTTGTTGTTTGTGCTAGATGGGCTGGTCTGAGTATTTCAGAAACTGCTAATTTACTGATATTCTGTCAGACGTCAGAGACAAGTGACCAAAAAAAGAAAGGCAACAATTAGTAAAAAAGCTACTTGTTACAACCAAGGTATGCAGAAGAGCATCCCTGAATATACAATTATTAAATATTGAAGCAGATGGGCTCTAGCAGCAGAATACCACACCAGGACACTCCTGTCAGCTAAATAACAGGCATGCTGGGGCTACAATTCGTAAAGACTTATTCAAAAAATTTGACAATAGAAGACTGACCCCAATAAAGTGGCATGTATTTTTTGATTCTGCATGACAGCTGGAGAATGATAGGGAAATGATAACAGTTGATAGACCCGGGAGTAGCACACAACAACACAAACAACAGAAAACTTAATTTAAACAGCAGTCTGTATTCCAGTAACATTTATTTGTTATGGTGTGAACAAGCCTAGATTGTTCTTCAAGGAAAACTTAAGTAGTGCTTATATCTCTTCTTATCTGAGCAATCTTATCTTATCTGTCCTAATTTGTCAGTATGGTAGTTCTTATTTCTCTTTAGTTTTAATCATGTAAACCAGTGATAGAACAGAAAGGTAGTAGTGGTGGCTTAGTGGTTAAGGTACTTGACTCTAGACCAGGGTTTAAATCCCACCTCTGCCAAGCTGCCACAGTTGGGTCCTTGAACAAGACCCTTAACCCACCATTGCTCTCATTGTAAGACTGTATTAATTGTAAGTCGCTCTGGATAAGGGTGTCTGCTAAATGCTGGAAATGTAATGTAAATGTAAAGGATCACCAGAAATTTAATTGGGATTTGTATATTTGTGACAGTGACCATAAAATGCTTAAAATGTGATCACTATTTAAATGCATAATTCTTATAGAACACACATTGAGAGTGAACTTCTCAGTGTGTAAACCGGCTCTAAGCATCAGCAACAACCTTGATTCGATTAAAATAAATCCTGGTGTGATGGCTGTGTGATGGTGTGTTAGAAAGGTTCATTAGAACAGTTTCAATGTTAGCATCCAAACCTTGAGGCACACCAAACAAGCAGAGGATCTCAGCCACTTCCGAATAAAAGATCGATTGATGTGTGAATGCAGCACTGTCCAAAGATGCATAAATGAACCAAACGCAGGGTGTGACTTTGCACGAAGCAACCCTTGCTTGTAATTTAACAACAAAGAAATAGCTGTAATGAAACACCATCACATCATTTATAACTGGATATAATAGCTATCAAACAAATGTACTCCTGAATATATTAAAGATTAAGTCAAATTTATCATAAAAGATCAATCAGTCCAATCAGTATGTGACTTTATTCATGCAACATTTGCTTACATATTTCGGTTCAGTGTTAATAATACCAGTGAGAATGCCAAGTGAACCAAGACTAAAATGGGACAATTTTAAGCTGGTGAGGATCAACAGACAAATATGATGAACACATTTATTATTTAAGTGTGTATGTACAATACATGCCATTGCAGACACAGCTGTTATGTAATGGACTAAAACATTTTACATAATAGGATCCGAAGAAATCTCTTAAGTACTGTCAGGAGCCACATCATCCCTCATAGTTCCCTCTGACACTTTTTGTCTTCCTCCACAAGCTGTGCCTAGCATATTTAAACACTCCTTTCAAGGCATTTGGTGTCCAGCTTTTTCATTCTACGTTGATATTCTGGTTTGTGCTTCTTTCTCATGTTGTGGTCTGGTTAGTAAGTAAGGTTTGAGTTTTGTTCATGTTCATTGTGGTCGTTACTCTGTTTGTTAGTTTCTGATTTGTAACTCATTTTCTTTGTAGTTATTCTCCCGATTAATGGTTTCAAGTTATTGCCCATGGCTTATGTTCAGAGGCTAGACAATCTGTTGTTAGTGTTCTCTATTAGGTTTTTGTTCTGTGTTTTCTGTTATATGTATCAAGGTTGTTTGTATTAGTACTTGTGTTAGATTTGGGTTTATTCTTGACATTTCATGTTCACTACAGCATTTCTTATGTTAGCTCTGTATGTACATAGCATTATTATTAACCTCTGGACAGTTGCACATAGTTATTAGAATGTAGCATTATTTATGGTTGTTGTTTTAATTTCTCAGTTATGTTATGTCTGGTATGAATAAAACAACGTAAAAATGTCTTCCTTGCTCTGTTATGCTGAAGGCAGTTTTGTTTTTACATTGGTTGCTTATTTTGTTTGAAATAAAACAGGTTCTACAGTCAATATTTCTGAGTGGCCGGCACAGGCCTTCCACATATTATACACAGTTTAAACAAAGTTGTCAGTTCAACTCTAGCATAATACATACCACCACACCACAAGTCTCTCCTATGGACCGATGTTAGTAAACAAAGCACTTTGGTCACATATAATCTTTCTTTGTCCCATTCAGTCTGGTGTCAGTCAACAAACAGCTTGATAGAAATGAGGCTTCTAAGGTTTCAAAGCCAAGTCTAAATGTTGGTGCATTATTAATGTGAAACACAGGCAATGGATGTGGATTGGTGACATTTCCCATGTTTGACATTACATCATGTGAACAGGCTAATGCATCCAAGATGAAGAAATGAATAATTGCCTGGTAACCTACATTAGCCTTACATTAATATAGTAGGCTGCTAGCAGACTACATTTGTTAAAATTGGCCTCACCAGAAGAAGCCAAGGGAGTTATACACAATAAAGTTCTTGTTGTATGAGTCCATAAAAGTGTCTGCATCAACTTTTCCCTGGCCTGCTGGAGTAAAGGATCTCCGTGCTGCATTAACACCGTGCTCAGTTGGAAACGGCAGAGCCTGCCCAGTGGCAACACTACAAATCACAGCAAAGAGAGACAGAGAGACGGCCAACGTGGCCACATTCCAAATGTGTGTTTCCATTTGGGACGCTTCCAAACTCACCCCCCACCCCAAAGCTCAGCCAAGGAGGCCTTTTGAGAAAACAAGGCAAGGGAAAGAAGGCAAATAAGGTAACATGGACCCATTCACTTCATGAACAGATTGAAGTTTATTCAACATTACACTACAGTGCAAAGTAGAAAGCTCTGTCATTTTCAACAGCCTTTGACCTGCCAAAATTGAGATTAAGTCAGTGCTAAAACAAGATGGTACTCGGATAGAGCTGTGGTAGTGCAGCAGTACAGGAATATGGACCAGTAGCTACAGGGTGCGAACCACAGCACTGTCAAGCTGCCACTCTTGGACCCTTAAGTAAAACCCACATTTGTTTGAATAGTACATTGCAAAATTGTTTCAGTTGTAAATCGATCTGTTTAAGATTGCATGCTAAATTACTCTTATTACACAGAATTTATGCACATGAACTTTCTCTGTGAGACTGCTATACATTAATAAAACTATGCCCTGATTTTATAATTAAACAAAGTATGTACTTAGGCTTGCTTAACAAACAAGTTAGATAATTCGTTTTAACAGTCTGTGTCAATGAACAATCAACTCTAATAGTAAAGTGGCCTGTCTAGCTTTTTCTGAGTTATATCCTGCTTGAGAATATCTATAGTTTCTAGTTTAATCTTTCCTGTGATTCCCTTCCCTTCATCTGAACTTGATCTCTCACGATGATTTCACATCCATTCCAGTCACCTTGAGCTACCCTCAGGGGAAGACATTACATACTGAGTCTGCACAATATATCATGCCAGTAAAGACACTGAATATTCCACACATGTACAGTGGTGCTTCAGAGTTTGTGAATCCTATAGATTTATGTATTTCTGCATATATATATATATATATATATATATATACATATATATATATATAAACATCATGACCTAAAACATCATCAGATAGTCTCACAAGTTCTAAAAGTAGATAA
>JAUZST010009178.1:0-38312 GCA_034779995.1 Parotocinclus haroldoi
CTTCGCTCACAGGGAGCAGGACGTCTTTCAATACCTAGAATTAAAAAAGTCACTGCAGGGGGAAAAGCTTTCTCATACTTGGCCCCCAAATATAAATAAATAAAATTGAATTGAATTGAATTAAATAAATACATTTGCCAAATCAACTGTATACTGTAAGAAGATGCCATGATACAACACTGAAATTTAGGCCCCATTCAGATAGTTTAGTCTTGTCTCCTCAGTGATACACACAGCATCTAGATCTTTAAAGGTGGAAGATGAGCAACTTTCCAGTGGGTTGTATTCTCCATGGACCCAAATGCTTGTATCACACAACAAACTGATTTCCCTCCCTAATGTCTGTCAAGTGTTGTGAGACTAGAGTTCTCCCAATGTCCAGTACCATTAAATAGTACAATAAAAAACAAACAACCTTTTCAGTTTCAGTAACATATTCTTGTTTAGATTCCTGATTATTAGGAATGGATGATGTTACTGATGTATTAAAGCACTTTTGAAAGTCGCTCTGGATAAGGGCTTCTGCTAAATACCGTAGATATAAATAGTGTAGTGACTATTAATAAAGCTTATATTTGTTGATTTGGGAACGTCTCTAAATTAATTTGCATGCTGGAAGATCTACAGCGCATAGCAGCGCTTAAAATGTTTACAACATGAGGCATCTCCTATATTATCTGTATAAATTAGAGCTCTATATGATCAGAGCTTTAGCAGATTTGGTAGAAATACAGCATGTAATCTTGTCAGTTGTTAAAATACAGACATGGCCAAGCCAGAAAAGAGGAATTTAAGCTACCACCCCATGTAATTGTAGTCCTGTGCACATAGGGCAACAGACATCAATATTTGATGTTTGCTTTTAATTCACCTGTGATTGTAGGTTTGGGCAGTTCTACGCCCCAGGCCTGAGCAGCGTGAGCCAGCAGCAAAAAAGTGATCTGCCGATGAACCACTGCGTTCCAGTGAACCCCGTCATTCGTGCGGTGATGGAGGCTAAAGCGGAACAGGAAATGCAGGTCTAGAACATCCAGTCCATATGCATCTGCCAGCGTTGCACCGTAAAAGTTTGCCTCAATCACGTCATAGCGAAGTGTTGGGCCCACGTGCTCAATCTGACAGGTTGAAAAGAATGAAATGAAGTATGCATCTTTAATTAAATACCATGAATTAAAATGGTATTTAGTCCATGCCGGGCTGTTCAATATTTAAAAACACGGATCACAAGGGTGAGTAAGTTTACCACACCTGTTAATAAATATATCTATGGACTGCCACTGGAACACCATATCAGCTTACTGCTGGAGTTACACTGCTAGTGATTTTGGCCAAAAAAAACACCAGAGGTTGCTTGAAACATTAAATATTTTGTGTTGAAATATTTGAGATGCAAGTTGCAATTTATGAGCCAAGTCATTGGTTGAGGTTCTATTTTAAACAATTTAAAGTCGCCAGATACATATTGGGGGAAATTTATGATGCCGTTTAAAAGGGGTGTAATGGAATAAATGTGCATCTCAGAGATTCACAATGTAAGTTCTGTTTATGACGCTACCTAATGCAACTGCATGTAAACACCTGATGATGCACCCATATTTCATGGTCCCGTACACAATTAAGACTCCTTATTTCTTTTAACTGATGCAGACTAAAGATTATTTTGTTTAAATGTATTATACTAGATAAATACACATTCCTTCGAACCGTTTTTACCCCAGCCATAAAGTCAAATGTTTTCATTTATTGTTTTCAATATTTACTGAGGTACAATCGAGCATATTGCTTAGAATTTTAAACCTCTGTAAATCTAGTCATTCAGAAATGAACAATGATTCATTTTGAAATATCCAATTATTTTTTATGCATTTTGCAGTGCATTTTAAATTGCTGGCTTTTGTGTGAAACCTGTTTAAAAACCTGAATCAAACGAATTCCTTATTGTAAATCAAATTGTGAGCCAAGTGTATCGAACAAATGTGAACAAATGGTTCTTGTCATCTCACATCGTCTTCTCCCTTGAGCAAGTTAGCAGCTATTTTAATTTCAACTCTGATGGTTTTTTAAAACATTGATGGGTCACCAACTAATTCGTAGAGAATTTATAATGAGCAGACTCACCTCTGGTACCAGAAAGCCTCCTGTGATCTTCTTACCCAGAGGCATGGTCATATTCCACACCACAAGACTCTTTTCTGGCAGGACAGCTTTCAGTTGGGTAAACAACTTGTTTAGGTTCTCTCTGTACTCCATGCCCCATTTTCGGTTGTATCTAAGCAACAAAAGCAGGAGAAATGTATACATCTCAGACATTCATGACCTACTTTTTCCTAAAACCTATTGGACCAAAATGTTCCTGACCAAAATGTCATCAAGATCTCAGTTCACCTAAGAAACCATTTATTCTTGCATTGTTTCTATGAGTTTCCACTAACACTACCCTGAATGCACTGCATTTTCCTCCACTGAATATACAGAGGATATAGGCACCTTTAAACGGCTGCTTAATGTCAGAATAATACATATGAGCATCAAAACACTTTTGGAAATTTATATTATAGACTCTTCTTCTGCACTCTTACCTTGAGACATCCCAAACACAGGAGTTAATAATGACCAGATCGGGTTTTAGGTCATTTTTAAAGTCGTCAAGTATGCTTTCCATATATTGAGAAAAAACCCTCGTAATAAAATAAAATCTGACAAGGTGATGGTCAGTGCGATACTGTCGTATCTCCCTGTACTCCGTTCCATTGGTCATTTCGCCAAGTCTTCCTCCCTCTACGAGGCAGTCCTTTTCAAAGGACAGCTCTCCCTGAGGACAGACATGAGAATTACAATAGCCACAGTTTGACATGAACACATTTACACTTTCACACTTTAATCATTGCTCTGAATTACAGGTGTAAAACCCATGGTCCACAGTCCATTGTAAACCAGTTAATATGTTCACTCCTGTGTCCACCTCACAACTGAGTACTTTGTTAATGTGGAAGGATATTAGAATCACGTAAAACCTACTCAATTAATGTGCAGCACAACGTATGCAAGAGATTTTGAGAACAGGATCATCTTCTAGCTAAGCTTGGCATCTTTTAGGTGGCCATGTCTGAGGGCGGACTCAGCACTGCGATGGCCCGGTGTCCCACCGATGACATGCTTACGGCTGCATGCAGTGCTCGCAGAGCCAGATGATCCGCAAATACATTTACATTCAGACAATCTAACAGATGGCCAGAGGAAGGATTCAAACCTTTGCATCTGATGGTCTATAGTTTAGTTTCCTAACACCTACCACAGTCCACTAGTATTTGTAAGAGCAGAACTGAATTACTTTATTACCAGTTCATTAAAACTATCAAAGGAATGTCACTTAATTCTGTCAATAACTGTTCTCATCTACCTGCCTGCCTTACACTATATCCCAGAAATCCTCAACGTCTCGAGCTGAGATTTTCTTTTTGGCATTTTTTTTCCCCAAGTCAAATATGCCAACCCCAGCCAGAATTTGCTAAAATGACAGTTATGAAATGCAGTCATATTCTTATTCCGTTTTTATTTGCATTTCCTCAAAGCCAAAACAGACTTGGCTCACTAAACTGGACAAAACATACCTTGCTTTTTAGTTGAGATACTGACAGATAAGAATCTCTCTGCAAAAGCAACACCAAGTCTTTGTACACAGATCGCTGAACTACAGGAAAAAGGAACATTTCACATTTCAGTGATATGCACCACACGATCAGGAACACATATTATATATATAAGCCATGTCATATTTGATAAGTAAAAATACATGTGCACTTTGCAGGTACAGCCTACAAAATGTGCCATCCTATAGCAGATGGTTCCAAAAGGCATGGACCAAAGTTGCCAGCTATTTAGGTGGTGGACAATAATTTATCACACCTGTGGCAATGGTAAGAAAGTGTAAGCAGCACTGCTGAGCTTCTTATACACCTCAGGAGTTGCTGCTGGGTTCATAGTAGCTAGTTGGCCCACAATATCCTTTATACCACACGCTGCTGTGAGAAATGGTCACTTGTAAAAGTGCTCATATGTCCCATACAAGTTTCATAATACAAGTAGTCAAATAAAATTGTTATTTTTAAACCCCAACGAGACCACCAGAACTGAAACAGCACAACAAACAAGCCCCAGGAGTGGTAAAACCTCAGGGCAAACTACAGTTCAAGGTTTAATTCAGTCCAAGCTACTCAGCTGGTCTCCATCTGCATACAACTGGTTGGTTGTATCAGGTGTAGCTCCTGTTAGTTGGACTGAAAGACCTTTCTGGATGAACCACTACCATATCGTAGAATGGTTCATCAGTCTAACAACATCTAGGCAGTGGTCCAGTGAAGGTCTCTACACTGATGGGCAGAAGGTGGATGATAAACAGTACACCCACAGAACGCTTCACTCATTAACTGTATACCTACAAAGTGCACCTAAAATAAGGACATCATGGCCTTTAACCCTTTGGTTAATTCATACTTACTTGAATCTCCAAGCACAACTATAAATTTGTTGTGGAGGAGCTTGCAGGTTTCCTGGTGAGTCACAGTCTTGACTACAGCCTCTCTCATTTTACTCATTTTTAAGCAACTCTAAAGAGTCGAAATAGTCAAACGCCTAGTCAGACCAAACCACTGGCTTATCTGCAAAATTAGAGTAGGCAGACTGCTTAACTTCACGATTAACCGACACGGAAAAACGTTAACCAAACGATCATTGATAGTATGAATACGTTAAAACAATTCGCTTATCTAGTGATCAAAATACAATTCATGCTAAGGTTAGGTTAATCGCGTTCAAATGCAACAACGCCTACTAACTTAATCAGTACTAAAATTCCCCCCCGTGTCTAGCACGCCGTTTTCTCTAACTACTACTAGTAATCCTAGTTAACGACCCAACAGCCTAATCCCTAGAGCTGCGTCCCAAACCAGTCATTACCGTAATATATAGTTATATCCTGTCGATACGAGTTAGTTCGCATGCGGTTTGAGACGGAACCCAGATCAATTAGCTACTTCCCTAACATACACTTACAATATATTTGTTCATATTTGTTCAAATTTATACTTTTGTACGTGCAAAATAATTTAGACGTTCTTTGAGCATTATAAAAATGTATTTACATTTTTACATGTACTCTTTACAATGCCTCAAAAATAACGTCTTTTAAATAAGGCAGAAGTGTATGCATTATAGGCTGGGTGAACAACGCTGAATAAATAATTTTTGTCAGTAATCTTATTATTTAACATGTTTTACTATTATTTGGTGGTGAACATCCCTCCTGCATCCCCACAATCCTGAACTTAGTTCAGTAGGTATTAATTTGAATGGATTCATGGATGGATTAACAGTACAGTCACGGCTGACTCTCGGTCACTTGATGGATCATTGATCTCCACAAATTTCTTTCATTGATGTGATCCATGAAATATTTAGGCAGGATAGTGGAGTAGTTTGCCATTGCTTTCTCCACCCCTCCCCATTTATCCGGGCTTGGGACCGGCGTGCAGCTGTTTCCAGTTACACAGCTGGGGTGTGACAATGACAATTTAGAGACACCAATTAACCTAACACGCATGTCTTTGGACTGTGGGAGGAAACCAGAGCACCCGGAGTAATCTCACGCAGACAGGGGGAGGACATGCAGACTCCACACAGAAAGGACCCACCCTGGGACTGAACCCGGGACCTTCTTGTTGTGAGGCAGCGGTGCTACCCACCGAGCCACCTGAATGTATTAATACATTATCTTAATCTTCTATTTGAATGTAGTGTTTAAAATAACACGGGACACTAAACATGTCCTGGATAAAACAGAAGTTTATTGAAACGGGGAAATCGCCCACCCAAAACTGTCCTCTCCTCCCGTAAAGACCAGACACAGCCAGTTTGTTAGTTATGCCAGACCACATTGGACGACACTGCGTTTTATTTTGAATAGTCCAGACAACATAAAACCTATAACAGTGCTTAATGTGTTAACTTTTTTTAGGATCAACTCAAGCTGTAAACGCAACTGTAGAACTCAAATCTTATCAGCATATTTGGGTTGTCTAAACTATAATTATAACTATAACTAGAAGAACAGCAGAAAATAAAGACAATTTATTCAACAAATGAAACTGTCAACCAGATGTTTTGAGTTCCATGGACCAGCATTGTTGGCCAAGAACTGTTGGTTCACCATAGCCTTGGCATTTTGATACAGCTGGGCAGCAGTCTTAAAAGAGAACATAAAGGTAAGGGAAATAAGGCAATTAAAATCACATTTCCTTCTTTTTGTTAATTTCCTAACAACCTAACCTGATTTTCTTACAATACAACGTAAAATGAAAATAATTTCCAGTAGCAATTCAATACTTGTATTATGTGTTATGGAATGCTTAAGCTACGTTCACCACCACCACCTCCAAAAAATAGGCTGGGACAGTGCACAGATACCTTTGCTTTTTGATAGACGGCAAAAGACTGAAGCTCTTGTTGACCGGAAAGCATTGCCACTCTTCTGAAGTTAAAGTACAGAGCTCTTTTGCATAGTCTACTGGAAAAGCCGGGCCCACTCACAAATGGAGATCTGCAAAATAAAGGGCAAGAGAAATGTGTGCCACATTTGGTGAAACACTTTAATGTCCATATTACATTCTGCGAAACAGGATGCTGATCGTAGTGACATGGTAGATTGGATACTTTGCACATAGTGTTTTATTTGAAACAATAACATTAATTTAAACAATGAAAACAAAAACGAGTGTTTTTTGCCTTTCAAGACTGAGCTTCTCAGTTGCAGCAGGTGTTGCAAGGGTTTGCTCAAACTAGTTTTCTGTCATTCAGACTTGAATAACATATAAATGTCCTATTATAATTCTCAAGACCATGGCTGTTGAAGTGAACAGACGTTGATCGAATGCACATTAAAAAGCATAAACCTATATATGAGACAAGTGTTAAACCCAGAACTAAGACAAAAACACTGAGCTTAACTCCCTGGTTTAATCATTGGATTGGAGTATTGTATTTCTTTATTTAGCAGGTGCCTAAAAAGCCATTGATTCCTGCACACAAAAGCCTTTAAACACAAGAACTTCCACATCTTCTTTCCACATGCCATCATATTGATGTAGTAGCTAACCTCTGTCACGTACTGTTGTCCAATATTGTTTAACACTCAATATTGGGGTGTTAAACAGTACATTTTGAGCTCATAACATATGATGGTAGCATATTATTAATTATCTTATTCTATGCTTATGCTATTTTTCTATTTTATTATATATCTGTACATACATATACATATATCAAGCCCATGTAAATAGCCCTGTATATCGTCTGTGGAAACAAATTATTTCCATGTGTAAAATACTTGGTCAGTGAGCTGATTTTGAGCTGTACAGTGACTAACTAACTAACCAGAAACGTGCACAAATCTTTCCCATGTCTGTTATAAATCTATATTAACTCTGATAAACGGAATAGCTGGACTCATAAACTGAAATCTAGACTCGTAAATATCTAACAAATCAATAATTTTCACAACTTTGTACCATATTGGTTTTCACAAATTTTGTTTACATTGACCATTGCTTAAAACTTACTAAGCACAAAATTACATCTCACCCACTTATGGCACGACCTGTGGTAGAGTCTAGAACCTCAATGCTGGAGTCTCCCAAAGACCAGTTAACACTAAGGTCTTTGCAATAATCCAGGCACACAGATGGTCCTACATCCTCTCCATTCTGGAAAAAGATGGTTGTTTGTTGGTATGGAGGAACCAGAATGTCATTCAAACCAGCTCCCAGGCGCTTGTTGATTGTGTCTGACACTATTTCTGAGTAGTGACTGGAATCACCTGAAGAACAAAAACACAAATTCAAGAACTAAACTACTGAGCGATGATCCAACCATGATGATTCTAACCTCCTGCCCCGAGACCAGAGTTCCCTGTCCAATTTCAAGACTTCACGAATGAGAATGTTATGTTTGATTTGCAGTGGACCCTCATGATCTGAAACAGTGCGTGTGGGGGTTTCACACTATAAACTCTTACCAAGTATGGCACTGGTGATGTACAATGGCTTAATGAAGTGACTCAGCAGTGAGCCCTGCACCCCAATGACAGTCCAGCGGGTCAGCTTTGCACTGTCAGACATGCAGCAAATGCGGGCGCCCCAGACACTGGGAGACAGGAAGGCAGCTGGGATCAGAGAACCTTTAGCGTGGCACTGCAGCTTCAGTGATGGGTAGTCACTGCTCCGGGACTTCCTGTGAGTTTATTACAATGAAATATGAGCATTTTGCCTCCGTTTATGCTGGATATCCTTCCTGAAGGAGTTTTATAATCCTTTCCCTTGTTTCAACTCTCTTGTTTGGTGCAATGTTTTATTTTAATTAGCCAACCATCCAGCAGCTTTTTAAGGTCTGTAAGCATACCCTTTTAACTACAGACATGTTTGCCTTGCCATGTATTGACTTGTGCCAGTAGTTTTAGAAATGCAAATTACAAGGTGACTCCACAATGATTTAATCAACATTTGGTGATCCCACATTTTTTGCCCTACTTGATCTGGGAAAATGCCATTAAGTAAAATGTCATTCAATTTGTTTGAGGATTGCTTCACAAAGTGTCCGGCTATTAAACAAGTATTTGGCTTGATGGATAAACTTCAACTAAAATAAGTGATTTCAGAATTTCATGGCCAGTAATTATACTTCTACCATACTTCATTTTCTTTGTAAGCTACTCAGTAAAAAAGATGATATTATTGATAGTGACTCAACTACACAACTGGTCACAAAAAATAGAGAATACTTCACAATGAAAGATTCCACACTGAAATATCCCTTAGGCACCAATAATCACCAATAATCTGTGCATTTTAATTACATAGTCGACACAGTAAAGAAACTGGTCTTCTTAAAGTAGATACCGACTGCCTCCATTCTGCAGATTCTGATTCTCATTGATTTCCTACTTCAAGATCCCCGTGCTTCTTTCAATACATATGTCCTTCTTTCCCTACCTGAAATGGAACCTTGGTATATGTGACATGGTTCAGTTTTAGCATGATGTGGTACATGGTTCAGTTCCATGTTGTTTCATCATTCACCAACTTCAGTTGTAAACTGACTTTCAGACAGAAATATCAATAACATCATGTTACACCATGACAAGTCATAGATCACGCTGATAAGACCTCGGGCTGTTCTTGCAAAGTAAATCATATTTGTCTTGAGAAGTATCTCACTGTTCCACCATTCTGATCCTTGGAGCCGTGACGCTACACTTTCCATTTAGTCACGCGCTAATCCTGTAACCCAAATCAGCCTTTTTCACCATGGCAATATTGCGTGTTGCTGTTCTTTCATCTCTTTTCATGATTCACAAATACTGGTCCATGCATTCATCACGTCATGCCTTGATTACTGCAACTAATTTTTCGCAAGTATCCTACTAATACACTGCATAGCATAAAATCTCCCCTCATCTCGTCTGTCCCCGCACAGCTACACTACCTACTTGTCACAGCCCATATTCAAACTCACTGTATCATACAGAGCACTTAGTGGAATCAGACCTTCTTTCATCTTTTCAGTCCTCTTAACCACACCACTCACTTTGATCTAGAGACACTGGCCTTCTTATCACACCTGTGGCAAAGCTAAACACAGATTTGTGTAACTTACTCACATAAGTATGATTTGTGCAGCTCCTTTTGGGGTCTGGTTGGTGTAGAGGTGCAAGTAGATGTTTGGTTTCATCTGCAGCATTTGTTCTGTGGGACTGCTCTGGAATATGGAGTGTTCTCTAAGCTCCGAATCAGAGCTGTAGAACAGCATGAGCTGCTTATAGAGATACCTGATAAATAAAGCAACATGGATAACAAATGCAGATGTAAAATGTATCATTTTACTAAAATGTATATAATGGAAACATTTGCACTGGAGCATTCTGCAATATCAAGCTCAAATAATATTAAAGGTAAATACTATTGAGCAAACCAAGGACCTATAGTCTCCCTCACTTCTACAGGGTGAGTCAAAAGTCAGAGGACACACAGACTTTTTGGAAAGGCTGCCAAATACCGTTGAGGTTTCTTCTCCAGTAGTCTACTACGTGCCTTGTCATCCAGGCCCGATTTGTTGGAATTTGGTTATAAGAGAAGCAACAGTGCTGTGTAAAATCGGTGGCGTTTCCGGGTGCCGGTTGTTGAAGTCTGCAGCTGTGCTATGGCAGCTGTGTCCCCTGGACATCTGAATCATTTCCACCTTCAGTTACCTGTGATGATCAACAAACGTTTTGAAATTTCTGTCTTTTGACAGAAATGACTTTTGATCCACAAGAGATTTTGCGAATCTGATCCGGGAATCAATTTCTGAGAAAATTCTGCTCTGATATTCTACACGACCACCTTCCGATGAAAAAAAACTTACCCTTTCAAGATGGCGGCCATGTTTCAGACATAGGCCTCCTCACCCATTACTGGTTGGGGTTTTCAGATATGTAAGTTTTCCCTTTGTTTCTGAAATAAAAGGGTGTCCGGTGTGTTTTGACTCACCCTGTACTTAAACATTCATCTGACCATCCATCTACCAAATCTAAATAAGACCTATACAAGAAAATGTCTTCTGTTTTATGGCTGCACATTAATGGTCAAAATCACAATCAATAGCAAGTTGTAGCCACAGTTTCTACGACTGTTAATCAATTTAAATTGGGACATCCAGCAACATAGAAAATTGTATTTCACATCAAGACTGCTGAATGGTCACTTTTCTCACCTTTTTAGAGCTCTGCGTGCAATGACAATGCCATGACAGTCATGGACGATGGAGCCTGTAAAACAGTGCCAACCACTAAAGCAACTCTGTCCTGTGCCCAACGCAACAACTTCATATTGCTCGCAACACTGCCCTCCTGTGTCAGTCACCTCTGATAGACAAAGAGTCTGCAGATTCTCAAAAGAAAAACAAAAGCAGACACAAGCAAACGGTGCTCTGTACACAGGCACCATGCAAGTCTACAAACAGTGTACCCTGCAGTCTCACTCACCTCTCTCCAATACAAAAGCTGCAAGGCAGCTTTTAGTACTGTGGTAATTTGGACATTCCCTCAGCAGTTTGTCGAAACGTTCGCTACACAAGGCTGCAACACGATTCTTGTGCCAGTCTGTGAACCTCACTGAAATCAGAATCAGAATTGGCTTTACTGGCGTCTTAACATTAGTCTAAACCTATTCATGCCAGGTGTTCACATCAACACATATTGTACATACAAGAATAGAAAAGATCAGTATTTTATCCATGTGTCACGGAAACCAATTTTGGCAGCATGTAATACCTCTATGAGCATGAATAACAACTAGGATTCGATTTGGCATGGACTGGACAAGTGTATGGATGTAGGCGACATCAATGATCACTCTGGCATCAAAGAACTGTGCAGTTTGGCCAGATTTTGTGGATTCCTTCTGGGGCTATTGAGGGTCCGTCCAGATTTGTGACTGCTTCTAAATCTTACTCATGCCAATCAGTCATTTGCAGCCCTATGAATGTGAGAACTGGAATACTCATCTTGGAATACAGGGATAGGAATGTTATGCACCTCAGTAAGATTACATGCAAAAGGCAAATGTAAGCAACCAACCAAAGAACCATTTCTGCATTATAAAAACACGCCCCATAACATCACAGAATCTCCTCCAACTAAAACTACACCATGAACTCAGTCCTCACTGAAGGCTTCCTGAGGACATCAAATCCAATTCCTGTGTCTTTGAGCCTACTGTAAGCGGACACCTTTGTGAGCTAAAGGAAGCACAGTCTCTCACATGCCACTCTTCTCCGTATGTTCATTGTATACAGTTCCCTGTGGAGTATTCTTTCAGAAATTGGTTGTGAAGGACCTGAGTTGACTTGCTTGGAAGTGAAGCTATTTCTATTGACAAGCCATGAAACATCTCAGTGGTCCCTGTCCGTCAGTTTCGTCTTTCGGACACAATTCTGATGAGAATTTCCTGTAGACTGGGGTTTTTGGCACTACTGCTAGATCTGTACAACTGTACGCTTCAAAACACCTATAAGTATAGCTATGGCCTGGCACGCCCAAATGCAATCACTCCTTTTTGCCAGTCATTATCATCTCCTTCGTGACCCATATTTCACACAATGAGAAAAGCATTTACTGCAATATACCACCTGTTCTCAATCTACGAATCCCATCTTTCATCCTGCAGGTATTTAGCTAGGTCTTCCTCATACAATATCTTCTGAATATGCAATATGAGTTTAGTTGGATGCATGCACAAACCATACAGACTATGCATAATAATAGCAATATTTACGGGAAACCCGTTTACTTAAACTCAACTTCTTATCCATTTATCCTAGTCAGGCTCAAAGGGAAGTCTGTGCCTAATTGGTGCCACAGGGAGCAAAGCAGGAACAAGCCTAAACAGGGCACCAATCCACTGTACGGCACATACACTCACACACACACACATACATACATACACACTTTGAATAATCACAGGCATGCGCACCCTAATACGCATGGTTTTTATAAGTATGAACATGGAGACTCCACACAGGCCCAGGGTCAGGATCGAACCAGGGATCTGAGCTGTGAGAGCTGATCACAGTGCACCACTTACCACACTAATGTTTAGGCTTGGTTTGAGCTGGTGTTTGGTGAAACCTTTGAACAGCCAAAAATGACTCCCTGTGGAGTGCACTAAATGCAGTTTGGAATAGTTGCATTTACATCCTTTATGCTGTACTAGATATCAAAAAGGGTGCCATTTTGACCATTTTGATTGGCTGAAACTGTTGGAAACTTTAAAGCATTTCAGGTGAAAACAAACATCACATGCATGCCAACTGCCTGCATAGACAGAGCTGGACGTGTCTGAGGTAGGGAAGACCAGCAGCAGACCCTATTGACCGATGAATGTTTAATACTTATTTTATTATGTGAGCTTTAGGTAAACAGGGCTTCTGTTCATGCCAACATTCTAAACTGTGGTAACTTCTTCTAGACTACGCATAGGTAAAGGTTATTTGCTTTTCTAAACACTAGCATTTACTGATGTGAGATCCTCCAAGAACAACTGATCCTACCTCCGCTTCTCTTCCCTCTCTTGGGAGAGCTTTCGGCTGTACCACCTTGTCCTGTGCCCTCCCCTTCAGATGCACTGCCCAGACTCTTGAGCGACAGGCAGTCTTCAGTGGAGTCACTACCATCCTTGATTAAGCCTGCTGACTCTAGCATTTGACCGCGCATAGTCTGTGATCCAGACAAGCTGGGTTCATCTGAAGAAGCTGGAACTAGGAGGTCTGGAGACATGGATCTGGAATCTGTGGTAGAGTAGTGAGACTGGCCCAAATCATGACCTGGATTCCCCATACCTGTCCTTCTCACACCAAACATGGGTTCATGCTCTGAAGCACAGCGCATCTTCAGGGAAGCAGCCATTCGGGGAAGGCGCTTTCCTTCTCCACGGTCACTGGGATCCATCATGGAACTCCTAGAGGGTTAGAATGTACAGACTGGCCACAATTTTTCCATAATTTTATGCAAAATTAATTAAGATCATATTGGCTATCACTGAAGCCATATACCGTGATAAATAATGTATTTTAAATGAGTAGATCACAGTTGTAAACGGCACAACATATGGTGAGTATCACAGGTACACCATACTCCATAAAGTCTATAACCAAGTTTTGTAATTATTATATACAGGTCAACAAAATAAGTAAATGCCAGTGATCTCCTCATTGTTCACCAAACAACCAAAGAAAAAAAAACTGATTGAGCTTATTCCCAGCCGGAGGTGGTAAATTGTCACGTGACTGTTGCAAAAACTGTAACTGTATGTTGGATTTTTTTTTATTTACTATTCATGAAGTGTTCATAAGTAACAAAAAGAGCAAAGAAAAACTCAAAGAATCAGTTAATCCAATGTCAAGCTCACTTAATTAATTTAGATCTGCAGCCACACATCAACCCCACATAACTCCCTGACTTACATATATCAACTGTAGCTTAACACACATGGCTCCTTTCTCTCCATTTCATACACATGCATATAATTAACTTACTCTTTGAAGCGTCGAAAAGTAAAATGACAAAATCCCTATTAGGTCAAATCAATTTAGAAAAGTCAATGCTCCTGTAATCACTGTTCTGTGCGCAGCCAATTACATTCGACTCTCAAACGTGGGAGTCGATTCAATACTTTGAAATGGTTTTGTTTGAAATGCTTTTAAACACATTCAATATATCCGTATTACTGTACATATACATGTAATTATATTGCACTATTTTTAAGCTTTCTTATCCACAATATACAACTGTGTTGTGTTACACTGATTATGGATTCAGCTCTTAACCCATGTAAACCGATTCGACTCAGAGTTGATTCATAAGTTCATGAATAGCGCGGCTCAGACCATTTCTCCATTGGATAAATGACATGCCGATCAAACCGGTGGGTGGGGCCAGTGATACTTCCGTCCATGACTAGGGTTAGTGGCGCCAAATTTGGATGTTTTGCTCCGTGTTGGCGGGAGATGTGCAGCTCCAGCGGCTGGTAGCATAACTATAGTTGTATTGGAAAAACGTTTATGAAGTTCTTCAGTCGGTTTTTTCCACATTTGTATCTGTCTAATCGGGCACGGGAGACATGGATGATTTTGGGGTTTATGCGGTGTTTGGATCGGATGATCCTCCGCAGCAGATTGTACAGTAAGTCGGTTTACTGCGACGAGGTTTAAAACAGCGTTACAAAGCCTAACCTGCTATAGCATAGCATTTGACTTATAGTTATTTTTCTGCATACCTTTCTGGTGTATTTCCGTACTTTGTAGCTCCTGAGAATGCTGTATGCGATTTATTAAACGTTTACCAGTGAGTGAGTGTATGTATGTAGGAATGGGAACCAGTAATATTGAACTGTGCATTTGAATTCGCGGTTGTTCAAATGGGGGAAAACGGAATTCAGTTTGTGACACTTGTTTATACATCAATGTAAAACTTTGTGATTGTCTATTGTAAAAAAGCGCTATGCAAATAAAATTGAATTGAATTGCATTGAAATTCGGACAGAACAACTTCTAGTCAAACATTTTCTGCCTGTTGTGGTGTGGGCAGTTTACAGCATGACTTCCTATACTGGCCACAACGCACTGCATAAAATAACGCAACCATGATTTAACAGAATACAGGAACTAGGTTGGCCTTTACCGACCACATTTAATAATTTAGCAAGTGCTCTTATCTCGAGACTTTTAATACGATGGGCATGGATTAATTTCCGTGCTCAACAACCCCAGAAGAAAAAATGTAATGTGGGATTTCATAGTAATACTCTAAATTGCTTGACAGTTTTAATGTGAAGTTTGACCATAAAGTTAACAGTTGTTTTATGAATTTCTAATGGTGATTTGGCCACTTCATGGTTCAAATTTCACAGTCCATTTTTCTCAGGACTTTACAGTTTTGGCAGAGTTGGGATTTGAATCCAGGACCTTCTTGTCCACAGTCCAGTATCTTAACTGCTAAGCCACCACAGTCTCATCTTCCTTTTCCAATGTCTTTTTCTGTCTCTTTAGTATTTTGTTCGTTTGCTATTAGTAGTATTTTTTTGGCCTGGTCTCAGCTCAGGTTTCACCACTTTAAACACAAACTTTTTTACTAACTTTACTGCAATCAGCTGTTTGAAGCCATTACCAGTGAGTGGAACACCCTTTTGGTTTGCTTGGTTGGTAAGATTGTATCAGTTGTATTGTATCTGCTAAATGATTAAATGAAATTTAATTTATAAAATGAAGTAGTATTTGTATTCAACCTATAAAAATCCTCCCTTATATGTCTTGATGCATGCTCAATAATCCAAGGAATCCCAGAAGTTGAATCCGTTCATCTTGACATACAATTTCTCCCACAAAAGGTTTCTTCTTTCTGCTTTTGAATTGTCCATATGAACCGATTTAACTTCTGGGATCCTCCCATATACTTTATATAATTTCTAAGTTGCACATTATAAATAATACAATGCAAATTCTATGTAAATGTGTTATACTGTATTGTATGGGGAATAATGGCAAGGTTTGTATTCCTACATGTGAACAGCGGGACAACATTATTAAAGCAGTATTTTGGGCTACAACAGGCAGGCTGTACCCATTATTAGTGTAGGATTTCTATCAAGGTGTTTGCAGTGTATATATATATACATAATATTTTTGACATTCTGCGCATTCTTACTAGGACATTGAAAATGAATTGCTTATTTGTAGCATGATGTGCTACTTGTTTTATTAAGCACTTTGTTTCTAATGCACTGCTATATTACATTTTCTCCGTGCAGCCTTGGCGTTCCCTGGAACAAGTGTGCAGTCAGGGCAGGCATCAAGCAGATTGTACTCTTCAGCAGAGGAAGATGGGAAAAGTGCGGCAGTGTTTCCCTCGAGCTCAATGATGAAAAGGACAATCTTATCACTCTGGGCAAATTAACTCAATTCAACAAGTAAAACTAATTTAAACGGACATCGGTTTTCAGATTTTTTTTGACAGATGTGTGAATTTGTTGGATTCTTATATCTACATGGTTTTGCTCAGGTGTGTCTCTTGGGAGTTAGGGGACGATGCTGAATGGTCAGAAGGGGCAACTTTAACTGTGTGCCTTGAAGGGGTCAGTTCTGTCTAAAGTCTTTCTTATTAATCTTGGGTTTGTGTGAATTTATGGTCAGGTTTCTTTCAAATTCCGTGTGTATTTGTGTCGTTCAGATTGACAGCGAGTTGCTAAATCCGGCAGCTACCATTACACACAAGGAATATACTCCAGAGGTGAGCTGTTGAATCAGTCTACCTTTGATCCACATCTCCGCTTATAGTAAAGTGTAAACAATTACGTGTACAGAATGATACCATAGTATCTGGTTTGTAAATAATTTGATGTCTTCACATGCATTTCATTATTTGATTAATTGAACTGAAAATCTGTGGCCTACGTCAAAAATGTAACTTATTTCAAAATGGTTGACACATTTTCACCTTTTTAGAAAAATAGAGCATAATATGAAAGATAAGAGACAAACAATAGAAATAAGATGCGCATCCATATTTATGATTGATAAGACTGATAAGGATATGAAGCATATTTTAGGATATAAGACTCTTGGCTTACATGCAGCTCATGATGTTAAAACAAAAATAAATACCTAGACGCAGCATTATAAGATTGCTGGTGCTTATTAATTATTTAATTAATTTAGTTTAATTAATTAATTATCCGCTTATTATTGCGGATTTATGACTTTAATCTAAGGCTGTAGAGATTAGTAGTAATTGTGATGTTGATCACATTTTTGTGCTTGCTCTTGAGTCAGTTGTTTCTGATGGGTTGTGACCAAAAATTGTGCCTTTCTTACAGCGTCTGCATGTACCATTATTAGCCTGTAATCGCTGAATTATTATTTTTTTTAATGAAAACAGAATTTCAACGCTTGACTGTGCTTTAAGTTCCTTTACTAAACCACACGAATACATTTTCACGATAATGCTCAGCTACTAATCTGTCCAACTGTCATTTATTAATTCTAGTGCAATGCCACGGCTGTAGTCCGTCGAGGGGGGCTTGGCAAGCGAAAGCGGTCAAGAGGAGATAAAGGGGAGGAAGAGGGTGCCAGAGGACAAGAGAATATTTGCCCAAACTCTTTAGAAAACGTCACTCCACAGCGAGGAGGCAAGAGCAACCCTCGTGTAGGACAGGCCCGTCTGTTCCAGAAAAAAGAAGAGCAGAGCATCACCCACACCCCACAGAACCAAAGAGTTAAAGGGAAGCAAACCAAAACCCCAACACAGACAGGTGTGCATGTGTGAAAGATTTATTGTTGGCTCTGTGTACACAAATATTGATTTAAACATTCTTATCACGTGTTCTCTTAAGCTCCAGCGGACAGCCCTACAGGTCGCTGGGGTCACACCCTTTGTCCAATTGACCCTCAGACAGCCATACTTATTGGAGGCCAGGGTACCAGAATGCAGTTCTGCAAGGACCCTATTTGGAAGTTGTGTACAGGTAAGATTTTCGACTGAACACTTAACGACTGAATGAAAACCTCACCCACTTTCTGGACAGATTGTTTAATTTTTTTTTCTTCTCTGTAATCTGTATATTCAGAGGACTTGTCATGGGTCCCTGCTGAGACTTTGGCAGAGGGCCCTACACCAGAGGCTCGGATGGGGCACACAGCCACCTATGACCCAGACTCAAAGAGGATCTTTGTGTTTGGTGGCTCGAAACAGAAGAAGTGGTTCAATGATGTCCATATTCTGGACACACAGAGCTGGCGCTGGACAATGGTGGAGGTAATGGTGTATTTTTGCATTTTTACTGATTTACCATTTAAATGTACCATTTAGTATCTCTAAACCAACACTTCGTGCTGGATCCTGTCGTCCCAGACTCTTAAATAAAATGATTTTGTACTTTTGTACTTTTGCATGCTTGTGACTGGCTAACCATAACCATTTTGAATGTCAGGTATCATTCTGTGCTCCCCAGTCATGACGGAAAGGGCTTACTTGATTAACTTTACTGCATTCGAACATTATTTATAGGTTTATAGGCTAACTGACTTGATGGCTTTATAGTGATACATATATAATGTACTATAATAGAAAATAGAAGTTTGCCTGGTAACTTCAGAGCCATAATCAGCCAATCAGCACTGTCACCCCAACAGACAATCAATGCTGTGGAATTCACAAGCAAAGGCAGGCATATTGTTTGTCTTCTGGCAAATAAAAGTAGGTCCATCCTGTTAAATGTTAAGGATTTTCAGCTACACAGGGTTGTAAATGTATGGTGATGTATTTTCTATATTAATGTGTCATTTGAATCAGTTTTCCTTTGAACATGGGCTTTGCATTTATATTACAGTAGCATAAAGGGAATGTCCAGTAAACCTCCATTTCAGCCTGGGTAACAGAACGTAATGCAGTGCTTGCCTGTATCTATAATTCAGTAGTTGCTTGTAAAGTGGATGACACCAGCAACCTAAGAAGTGCTTTGGCAAAGCGGCTGCTGCACGCCTGTCCTCAGTGCAGTCGATGGGATTTATCTTGTCAATAAATACAAAGAGTATTGATACAGTATAAGTATCAATCAGCAGTATCGGTATTGTTATTGGTTTCAGTAATATCTTATGATATCCTGTAGTATCCATTAGTCTATCAAATAGCCAATCAGACAGAGGAACAACGCACTGCTAGATTGAACTTGCTCCACACTGTATTGTGTATTTTCTGGAACTCCACGTTCCACTGACTTGCATTTGGGTACACTTTGAAGTTTGGGTGTACAATTTGGGTGTTCTCTGTGAAGTGCTTACAACACCACTGTAAGCTATTTTTGTTGTTTTAAAAAGCTTGTAGAAGTGGTTCTGGAGTAAAACCTATTCTCTTATATCCTCAGGCACAAGGTAAAGTTCCTCCTCTGGCTTACCACAGCTGCACTCTGTTCAGAGGAGAGCTTTTTGTGTTTGGAGGAGTGTTTCCTTGCCCCCATCCTGAACCTGATGGCTGCAGTGACTCTCTCTACATCTTTAATCCTGACATGGCCATCTGGTATCAGCCTATTGTCAATGGAGATAAGCCTGCACCACGCTCTGGGTGAGTGAGTGTCAGGGAATCGAATAGAAGTGTGAGGATATTTAGATCTTAGATTTCGTATCGGTAGTGAATTTCTTAGAAATGTGGTTTTTAAATTGTTTTCCTGTCTAGGCATTCTGCATGTGTGATGCAAGGGAAGATCTTCATTTTTGGAGGCTGGGACACTCCCGTTTGTTTTAATGATATGTTCATGCTGGATCTATGTAAGAACCTATTTATAGTTCTTTTGCTGTTGGTTTTCCTTGATGATTAAAAACCCCAAATCAGAACAATAAGCTGGTCGAATATACAAAATGCAAATTAAACGAGTGTTTGACGTCTGCTTTTTTATTTAAAAAACTTATTGCAGATAGTATGAACCTGAGATATGTCATCATATATGTTGCTCTAAGCTCTCACTGTACTTTTCTGCATTAATGCTGCCATCATGGAAGGGTAAATGACCTTTTCGAAGGGTACCAACACACCCAAATACCATGACAGACCTTGACAATGCGGATATTTACATGATCTGAAGTTCTTTCCGGTTTCTTATTGTTTACTGATGTTTTGCTCTGTAAAGATAATAATTTGCATATTTTCCTCAATAATGGGGGAATCCCTTTCAGGCAAGCTCATCTTTGCTTCTCAAAGTCTTAGCATTTTTGGCTACTGCTACTGTACCAAATCATGATTGCATTCTCTCAGATGCTCTGATATTCAACAGATTGGAAGGGCGTTTCCTAGTAGTCTGAGGTGTGTATTCATGTGCGTAGTTACTAAATAGGCAGTTTGCCCTTAAGATGCTGATCGTCCTTGCGAGATTCAACTTTTTAATCAAATTATGTTGATAATATGAAGTGGAGAACATTATATTGTGAGATTTGTATTGGGAAAGCTGCATTGACGACGAAAAAAAATGTCAATTTAATCCATTTAATACCTTTTACACGAGTGTTCCTCCTATTAACATGAGAGAACATATCTCTTGGCAGCCAAGTCATCCAAGAAGTCCTAAGCTACTCCCAAATCCGACAACTCTGCACATTTCTGTGAACAACAGGCGTAAAACTGTTCATTTAGCCTTGTAACCCCAACAAAATAGTTAACTGTTCCAATCACAAATATAGCCCCAGGCTCATATGGCATTAAGAAACCACAACCAAACCCAAGAATAATGTCAAATTGTGGGTTTTGTATTAGTAGTCTTAAGTTGTGTGTGTGCATGTTAAATAACTATGGAGTTTACCTTTTCGACATTGATCTATCTTGTTTAGGCCTGATGGAGTTTTCAGCCGTGCAGACGAGTGGATTAGCCCCGTCCCAAAGGAGGTATTTACAGTATTGATGTCTTCTGTTTGGTGTCTAAATATATTGACCAAAATTGCCAGTTTTCACTTGTTCCTATAATTCTGGAGTTACTGTAAGTAAGCACTGCTTGTGTTGTTTTTTCTCATTTGCTGTAATTGGCTGCCCATTTGTCTTTCATCAGTTAGCATTTTTCACACCACTGAATGGCTTGGTTTGGGTTTTTTTTGTTTCGTTTTTACAGCTGGCACGGTTGTGCTGTCCTGTCTGATTCACGATTCCTAATCCATGGTGGCTACAATGGACACGATGCATTAAGCGACACTTTTATCTTCAACACAGGTTAAAATGATTATTTCTCTTTATAGTATTTATAAGTTGTAAGATAACTGGACTGGTGGCTTGTCCCTGTCTCTACACTCTCGTTAGCTTTATCTCTTTGCCTTTGTTAGTTTTGTCATATTCCATACATTTAGTGGGGCGCTGCTTTTTACGTCTTATTAAATTAGTTGTTTCTTGCATTAGAGCAGATGTTCCTCCATGGCTCATTTTCACCATCCATGTATTGCACACAATTCATGCTGTGAAGAGCTTCCTAACTGAAGACGTGGCTGTTTCCGAAATGGATGCCTGCCACTATTTAGTACTGCACTGTTTTATCCCTTTGACCGTATTCATGCGAACGTTATGGCCATGTTTTGAGATGAGTCTTAACATTAGTGTTAAGCTGTTATGGATTTTCCAGGAGAAGGTAAAAGAGCAAACAGATGTGACTCCCACTTTCATATACTAAAAAATCAAATTTACAAATGACTGTAACGATTATGCCCCCCTGCAGTGGGTGGCATAGCATAGTGGCTATGTGGGTAACACTGCCACCTCTACTGTACCATTTAAAAACAACTACTACAAACAGAATAAAACATTTAAAACAAATAATACTGACCTTCTATCACCTTGAAGTCAACAGCCATAAGTCACTGCAATACTGTGTCCAATATTGTGGTTTCAATTAATTTAAATTTAATTGAATGCAGGTTTTTTTTTTTATCTCTCTCCACTGTAGCTGCTCAGCCTCTATAGTTGGAGAGTTTACACATGGTCTTAATTAAGCGCACTATTTTCAGCAGAGACTAATTAGAAGTCTCTACTTCTGTGGCTTACAATAAGAATATCAGCAAATCTCCACAATGTATTCTGATATACAAAGACTGCTTTGTCTTTAAGTTTGTCTTGTTATCTTGAGCTTATGCTAATCAACTTCTTTCACACACACACACGGCTCTAAATACTCCGAAAGGCCAGTTTTCTCATTGTCTTTTTTTTTCCCCAATTTTCCTACACTTGATAAATGATGCCACTTGCTTTGATCTGTTTGATGGTGCACCCTTTATCCAATGTAAATGTCTTTTTCTTTTTTTTTTCTTTTTTTTAAAGACACAAACTGCTGGACGTCTTTGGCATTCAGTCGACTAACCTTAACGCCAAGAGCTGGACACTCCATCGTTACCATGGCAACAGCATTTATGAAGGTGCCCTGCAAGTCCTGTTATTTATTGATTTCACCGCATACTATATTCTGCCTATAGAGATTCATAATGCGCCTTTAAAAAAAATGTTTTGCTGACTGAAATAAACCTATTGATTTACGTATCACAGTATTAATAAGCAATGGAACTGGAAGAAATAGGGTTGGAAATGTGATCAGCCTTCCAGTTGAGTATTCTGGAGAGGGTGGCGTGGTGACTACCAGAGGCAGAAGGTGCTGGGTTCAGGCCAGTTATCATGTGGAAATACTGCTGGGGGAAAAAGATTTATTTAAAATTTTATTGTGTATATTACAATAAATGTATATGTGTATATTATTGGCTTCGATTTCATGGATGTCTGTTTGCTTTTTCTGTAACAGGGATCCAATGATGAAGAAGAGGTTTCGGAGTCTTCACCTCAAACCTTGCTTGTGTTTGGAGGAGGAGATAATGAAGGCAGCTTTTTCTCTGATTTGATCACGGTGCCAGTAAAGGAGCTGTTAGAATGAGTGTTTTGGAATATAGGAGGGACGACGACTAAACAGCAGTCCCAAACTGTTTTTGATTTGTCTGTGTGTTAAACTGATTTAAACGCTTTACATCAGCACTGGTGTCTTTGTTAGGAGTGGGTGATTATGGTAAGGAAAATGTTGAACAATATTTTTCATGATAAATGTGATCATAGACAAAATGCGTCAGTAGTGGCAAATTCTTAAGAACTACTACTCTATTATTATTCCATACTGAGTAAAGTGATTTATGTTCAAAATCTACTGCACTTGATCTAATTACACAGGACTACTTACACACTTTATAATTGTGTTGGTCAGTGTTGTTTAAGCACAGATGCTCTGTGTATCACAATATCAACATTTGTCACAATATGAGAAAATAGTCATTTTGCCTACCCCTGGTCTGGCATTAAATATAAGAGTTTTATTTGTGGTTTGAAAATAGCTGTCGTTAAAATGTGTTAAAGCTAAGCTAGTTACAGTTGGAGGAACTACTGAATAGTATAGTGTATGCTTCCTTATTTCTCTATTATGGAAGACCAAAGTTTTTTATGTGTACTGTTTGTTCAGTTGACCACTGCTTCACTCAAATAGGCTTAGTTGTGTACTAGTGAAAACGACAACAAAAATCTGATCTGAATTGACTGTTTTTAAAAGTGTATATAAGTAACCGTCTCTTGATGTCCAATTGTTTTGTTTTTTTCTGATTTTGTAAATAAAATTCTGAGAGCAAACAAGTCTGAAGAACAATTAAAGGAACATTTGACTATATTCTGTATAATATCAGGTACTATGTGTTGCTAAGGTGTTCTTAGCATTGCAGCCACACTGAAATGGTGGTGGTGTTGGTGTGTGTTGTGATGGTACGAGTGGATGAGACACAGCAGTGCTGCCACCACCCAAATAGTACCTGCTCTTTGGTGGTCCTGTGGGGGGTCCTGGCCATTCGAAGACAGTGTTGGGGGTTACAACCAAGTATGTGGAAAACAGATGTAGTTCACCAATCCTACAATCTAGGATTGCTGAACTACAACATGCTTTTATATGTTAAGTAGAACTGATAAAATGATCAGTAATAGTGATTGCATTCATGCCTCTTGGAAAGTCATTTTGAACGTCTTAAAATGACTAAAGTGAAAACAGTAAAGTGGTGCTGTGGTGGCATAGTGTTGAAGGTACTGGATTATGGACCAGAAGGTCCAGCGTTCAAATCCCACCTCTGCCACAGTTGGGTCACTGAGCAAGACCCTTAACCCACAATTTATTGGATTTTAATTAATAATTGTAAGTCGCTCTGGATAAGGGCATCTGCTAAATAACATAAATGCAAAGTCAGTTAAAGCAAAGTGGAAAATGTGCTTGTGTGGTGCACATTACTAATCTGTAATGTATATTATGATAAAAGGCAATAGTGGTAAGTTCAGTGATTCGCAGAGCACGATGTGCACTATAATTACCTCATAACAATAATTTTGCAGTAGAACATACTAATTGTAAAACCGTTTAATGGTTCATACGGTACTTATACTAAAGATAAACGCTAAATGATCCTAATTCTATGCTTTGTGACGCTCGGGGTTATATCGTCCGATTTGGACGCTTGGTGTCAGTGGCAGTCTGTAGTGAAACTGAAGCGGCGTTCCTTGTAAAGCGAGCTGTTGCTGGTGTATCCAGGTAAAACGCTGAGTGAAGCAGAGCTGAGCTGATGTTTCCCGCCCCTCCACTGCGCGGCGGCCGGCCATGTTTGCTTGGTTTTTTCCGGTATTCCGCCTCGGTTCAGCCCTCCAGTACTGAGCTCACGTCGCCCTGCCTTTTCACACGCTAACGCAAGACAGCGATTAAACGCTGCGGGTAATGGATCTTTCGAAATCCGACCAATCTATAGGTTTCCATGAACTGTAGTTCTTCACCTGCTTCACCTTTGCGTCGTGTTTAAGCAGGATCGGCCGTGCTGTACTCGGATCTGGACAGACTGTGGAGGAATCTTTGAGTTTGTGAGGGATTTGTCCGCCTGAAAGCTAGCCGGGGAACAGTCGCTGCTATTTATCAGTATCGGTGGATCAGATCTTCTTGGTTTAGGTTTCTTTAAGCTCACGATCGCTGCTGTTTTCATTCGATCAGGGTCGGTTTCGGTTAAGGACGAGCTGATTTGTTTGTCGTGCTCCGTCCCTGTCGCGATTGTCAAAAGGTTTGCTAGCGGGCTAGCCACACGATCCTTGTTCGGCCTGATATACTTGATTTTAGGCTTTAATGTACCGTGCTTTCATTTTCCTGACGCGCAAGTCGGTCGTTGTTTTGACACCGCAGCTTAAGCACACGTTGGAGTTAGCCACAAGCCTGTAGGTCCTGAGAATTTTCTTACGTCTAAATCAAGTAGATCACTGTTCTCCGTGATCGTTGGACAGACTTTATACGGACTGTTAAATATCGATTTTGTGACTCTCTAGATTGGTTATAAGATGCGAGTTGCGCCACTGTTGTGAGACTTGTTGATTGTCTGCGTGGCTCTCGGCTCGCATTGACATCATATTGAAAGCATCCCTTTTCCTTCTGAGTAGCTTGAAACCAGTGTGTGAGCCACATTTTAAATGTTTGTATTACACTTAAAACGAGCTCGGACCCATTTCTGAGAACCAGTGACCAACAATGTCAAGCCGGAATCAAGGGATAGGAGTCATCGAAACTTCTTCTGGCCAGGTGAGCTTTTAATCTTTGAATTGTACACATCCATAGAGAAGCATGTTCATTTGAAACACATTCTTATCGCTTATTGTTACAAACAACAGCAGATTTAATACGAATGAGGTGACAGGATATTACCACTAAACTACCACCGGTTACAACTGTAAAAGTAACAAGGTTACAGAGCTGTCAGCACTTCTAATCATTAAACACACTCTTTGTTGCTTCATTGTGTTCCACATATAAATACATTGGCTAGCAATTCTAAGTGAAACAGTTAAAGACCAACTTGCAACCTTACAGCTACGACTATGGCAAACTGTGAAATGAACTCTTGAATATGAATATTTATGTTGGGTTAGTCACAAATATAAATTGGCATAAAACTTGAATTATACGGATTTCCTTGGAACAAACATTTGACGTGTCAAAAAATGGTCAAGGAATAGAGGAGAAAAGCTAAATTGAAAAATAAAAAAATTAGAATTTAGTATTTAGAATGCTTGTATTTGCATTTTCTGTGTGTGTGTGTGGAATTTTAGTCAGAATTTAGGTATAGTTTCCAAGTACATTTATTTACATCTATGACATTTAGCAGACGCCCTTATCCAGAGCCACTTATAATTCCTACAGTCTTACAATTCAAGCAATCGTGGGTTAAGGGCCTTACTCAGGGACCCAACTGTAGCCAAGGTGATATTTGAACCCTAGACCTTCTGGCCCATAATCCAGTACCTTAACCTTAGGCCACCACAGCCCCAGTATGTATTTACAATCCTAAAGAAAAAGCAGTATGAATTTCTCATTTGATTATAATGCATTTTTTTCATCATGACACAGCTATCACAAGCTGCCGATGCTCAATCCGAATTTGCATTTTCATCATTAACTGCTCTCGTAAGGAAAAATGGTAATTTGGTATAGTACAGCTTTTTACAGAAAGGAGAGTCTGTGTTATGGACTTGTTTTCCCACCTCTTCTTGGTGGCCTTTTTGAATGTGAACAGGGTTGTTGTGTGTTTGAAAAATATCGTGATTGTCCCGTCTAACCCATGTCCACCTGATTAGAGGGGAAATTCTACCCATCTGTGGGTCCTGTCTTGTCCCACTGAGGATAAAGCATCTACCGACCAAGTGTACTGCTCACCACTGAGAGACTACGAAATTGCATATCCAATGAGATAGGCGAAGCACACGAAGGCTCCGAAATAGAAACCCTCCTCAACTATTTTGGCAGCTACGTGACTAGGAACCCATATTTAGATAGTCAAGAGCTCAATCTCCAAACAGAAGTCTGGCAACACAACTGCACCATAACGGTGTCTGCCATGGAAATAAACTAAGGGTTGTCATGGCGTTAAACACTCATCAATCAATCAGTCGGTCGGTCATGATCATTCCTGCTTTTCAACTGTGGAAGCAAGTCATTCTGCAATATTTCCCTGTACACCCTTACTCTGTGACCACAACTCCGCTGAACCACTCTTAATCCAACTTACTATACTGTGCCACAAAATTGTCTTCATGTTATTTTCTATTGGGTTAGTCACAAATTGGCTTCTCAATACATTCTCTAGACACATAACCTGCATTAGGCAACCTTCTCTGATCACTGTTTTTTTTTTCCAGCCATTTCAGAGTCTTGCTTTCTTTTTGCTGCCTGTTTTGAATAATTTTTTTTCCGTTATGTGGGACTGTACATTTCATCAGCTGGTCATCTCTGCTTAATAGAGATGTTGGGTAGATCCTTTGGCAGATCCTTTATATCCCCTATTGTTTCAAAGCCTTGAGCTATTCTCGTATTAGCTGTTCGCAAAATGGGGATTTGCTGTGCCTTTGGGGTCTTGTGAATTTTTAGAATTGCTGCAGTTGGCCGCACAAAAACTTGCTGCCTTGACAGCAACCCTTAAATGCTATTTTGCTTGGTGCATATTGAAGATCTCTATCTGTAGAAATTTGTCTCTCCTCATTTTAACAGCTGTGAAAGGCTCCATCAGGCGTGGCAGATAACCAATTAATGATTTATTTTTTAAAGAAAACAAGATTGGACCTGTTGAATACGTTTTTTCAAACACCCTGACATGTTGCTCGTTTGATATTTTAGCTTGCCTATTTATTTATCTATTTATTTTATCATTTCTCCTCATGTCCCCTAATATTCCCCAGAAATATCCCCTAATTTTATATCAGCAGTATAGCATTTCCCTGTTTCCAGTGTTTCCCCTCCCTGTTCTGTTTACTGCAGAAATGAGCGCATTGAGAACGAGTAAATGGAGGCACAGGTGTCAAGGTGCAAATTTTCTGACCACTGATGTGTTGGAATTTGTTCATGAGAGAGGTCAGGAACGAATGAGAATGGCCAGATTTGATGCTTTGATCTGACAGAAATTTTAGAACAATGTTTTTAATAAATAGCTATC
Organism: Parotocinclus haroldoi; assembly: GCA_034779995.1. Lineage (NCBI taxonomy): Eukaryota > Metazoa > Chordata > Actinopteri > Siluriformes > Loricariidae > Parotocinclus > Parotocinclus haroldoi. The sequence continues at coordinate 28,129 of JAUZST010009178.1, forward strand.
CGAGTGTTTTTCTCAAGTCCCATCCATCAGTGGTTAGTGTACATTCCTAACAGAACTGTAACACCTTCCAAAGAAAAGCATGTCATGATTTTAATATATTGCAGTCTTTATATGATGCTGTTTTATCACCTGGCCCTACTGGGTGTGGGAGCGGTTAGAGAAACGTTATCGGTGCTTGTATTTGGCATAAAGAGTACTATATAAGAGTGATGGATGTTTTTTGGTAATTAGTATTTCACACAGGATGTACATTTTTTTCCTTTCTTCTTCCTGTTTGATGGCCAGGTCGCATTGCTAAAGGCCATTATTCAGGGTTTGAGGTGGCTGTATGCTCTCGTTGTTTTATCTCTTACAGTGTTACAGCACCATAAACCAAAGGCTGTTTCAGCATTCCTGGCTTGGAGTTTGAACCAGAACAAGTGTCAGAATTCATAAGCTTGCTGATTGTTTAATGGTAATATGACTGACTGAATAGGGTCTTATGAGAGAAAAGTTGTATCTGCTCTCAGTGATTTAATGAAACAAGAGCTGCAAGCCTTTTCCTCCACATACTTCCTGTTATCCCACTCAAAGCTCTCACTCCCACTGTAAGGCAGTCTTCTTTAATAGAGCTTCAGAGTGAGACTGATGAGTCAGTGCTATTAATCATACAGCTGAAACGTGGGTGAGCCTCAGCTCCACGAGATCCGTGAACTGCCTGGACTAGCATGGCCGATGCCCCATACTTTGTTCACATCTGAATCACACTTGCCCTAAGTAAGTGAGGACTGAGGACAACTGTGGGGACATGCTTAAAAATAAGGCGGTAAAATTCACTTAAAAACCCATATAAAATGTGCTTGTAAGTGTGTACTTATTGAGTAAGGTCTGTGCCTATTATTTGTCTCCCGCTTCAGACAAGCCACAGGGAGAGAAAATGACCCACAGTCCTGAGTTCCCTTAGATTAAAGGCTATATCAGGTTTCCCATAAACCCTGGAAATACTTATGGGATTTCCCTATATTTATAAAAGTCTGCACTTTGCACTTTATAGGAACGTCTACTGTACGGTTAATTGCAGTGATGGGCAGTTTCACGTCTCTCCTGCTGCACAATTTATAAGCCCCTATCTGCTCAGTGAGAGGAGACCACTGTAGCACCACCAGGAACCAGATAATATAGGTGGACCGTCCTCAGTGCAGCCATGAGCTCACGTGGCAAATTCTTAGCTATCGCTCAAGAGTCTAGTACTTCTTATCTGGCAACGTCCCAGGAACTGCCTACGTTTATAGAAAGACTCTGTTTGACAGTAGGTGTGTCCAAATCGTTTGATATGCATCCTACTCAGGAAGTGTTAATAGGCAGACAGATGTCTAGCCATGTCTCTATTTTTACCTCTATTTTCCCCTTGGCATACATTCTCTCTGGAACAGTCCGTGGATAGGCAGAATTTTGGCCACAAATGCACTGTTCACAAAAATTACCGGATATTTTTAAATGAATATGAAGAGGATCCCACAAGAACTGCTGGACATTCTGAGCCTGTCCATGCCCCATGACTGTCAGTGTGTTTTGGCAGACTTTGACTTGGGTGACCATACACCTTACTGACCAGTCACTGTGTAGCACACTCGTCCAGTTTGGCATGCTTTTGTTCACCCCCCATGAATATATCACTTGCTACCTAATCACAGTACTTAAGTTTGTATCTCATTTTTATAATCAAACACCTCTTTTAACTTTTCATTTGCATCTCTGATGATCTTGTTTAATGAAATAGAATCAAATGATTCTTTCTTTTAAGCGCTTGATATTCATGCCCTAATTTTGTGGCCAGTGTATAAGGTTTGACTAGTTAACTCTTTAAGCACCACTCTAGCTTATTGCTAGCTTATTTGAAGCATGTCTCAAACCATTGACAGGTACCTTTTTAGTGCTGAAAACGTTGCCTTTATTTGAATTATATGTGTGTTATTAGTTTGGGCAGAATGCGCTTTTATGTGTTATTAGTTTTAATACAGAAGTCTAGAGCTTTCAAAGTGCTTACAGCTGGCTCCGTCTTTGTATACTCATCTGAATTGGCATTGATTATTTACAGAAATTCATGCTTCTATGTGGATCTAGCTACCTCCCTTTTTGTGACTCTTTTAATTAGCATATTAACTACAGTTACAAATATAAATCGGTACTCCAGATGACTTAATAGGCCCTTTTTAATGAACAATTTTATGGCTGGCGGTATTTGTTCATAGACTTTTTGTCAGTTTTGTCTATGGTCTTAAAACGGTTATATCTCACTCCTCGTAAGCATGTCAGTACTTGCTAAGGACATCAAGCATGTAGCTGTGTAAGAATTTTTTTGCGTGTGTATTGAATTTCCTCTTCCCTTCACACCCATAGTCTTTAAATAATGACTCAAGTGGTTATCAAGCATTGCACTGTGGATTAACTATTTAATTGGCCATGTTTTTCACGAGTGTTGGTGCTGGACGTGCTGGTCTGAGTATTTCAGAAACAAACTGCTCTTTTTGGACTTTCACATGTAGCCATCTCTAGCGATCCCCAAAAGAGAAACTATCTAGTGAGCAGAAGTTCTCCGGGCAAAAATGCCTTGTTGATGTTAGCTATTAGAGGACGGTGGCTTTGAATATGATGTGGTTGCTGATCTTAGATGGGCTGGTCTGAGTATTTCAGAGACTCTACTGGGATTTTCACATTCAGTCATCTCTAGGGTTTGCAGAGAATGATAAAAAAAATTTCCAGAGAACAACAGTTCTCTTTGCAAAAATGCCTTGTTGATGCCAGAGGTCAGAAGAGAATGGCCAGACAGATTCGAGCCGACAGAAATGTAACACTAACTCGAATAACCACTTGATGCAGCAACCCTTGAAGCATGTGGGCTACCGTAACACAAGAGATCACAATGGCTGCCACTCGTGTCAGTAAAGAACAGCCATCTGAGTCTACAATTCGCAACAAAAACTGGACAATAGAAAATTGGGGAAATGTTGCCTTATCGCACAAGTCTAGATGTCTCCATCAGCAATGAGTAGGGTCAGAAAGCATGGATCCAGCTTGCCTTGTATCAGTGGTTCAGGCTGCTGCTGTTGGTGTAATGGTGTGGGTATATTTTCTTGGCATATTTTGAGTGTTGTTGCCTACCTTTCGCAACCCCTTTAAGACCACAGTGTACGCTACACTCTATACTATGTGTCACAAAGCTCAAATAAGCCCAAACTAGCTTCTCGAAAATGACAATGAGTTCAGTGTAACCAACTGCCCTTCGTGGCCAACGGATGGCAATCCAATACAGAGCCTTTTTGTTGTGGTGGAGCAGGCGATTTGCATCGTGGTTGTGCACCTAACGTATCATTTTTGATGCCATAGGCTCTCATGATCCGGGGTGTCATAGAAACAGAAATGGAGAAATGTAAAAGTAATTTACATTGTGTTTATGGCGGGGTTCTTTGTAGTTGGGGTGGGACGAGCAGTGGCCCTCACATCGGTTCGCCCAGCAGCATCATTGTTAATAATAATATCTGCTTTATCAAGTATAAGATAAATAGTCACGTTCACTTTTAAATTAGAACTAAATGCAACAATACCGTTGTTGTTTTGCTTTTGTTGTGATCAGCTGTGACTTATAGCTTGATAAGTCATTTATTAGAAACTGCCTTTCTGTCACTTTTTTCGCATTTCGTCTTTAGCGAAACTTTTTGCAAATGAGTAAAACAGTTTTATGGGCATTTTCATAAACACAGGGTGAATGGTAAACCCACAAATGAATGTTATTGTATATTATGCATGTACGAGTGAAATAACCACTGTATTTTTCACAGCTCTTTGTATGGTTGCCTAGTCTGAATCCTACTGCTATTGATACTTTTGGTTCTTTTTCCATTTGCTACATTTTTGTTTTTGCACTGAATAGATCACACGGCTAGAGAAAAATATTTATTGAGGGAGATTTGGCAACAAAGTGTGACTGGAAATGTGTTTCTCTCAGTGGTCAGAATAGGTGATGATGAAAATGGTAAAAAATAATAGTGTTATAAGAAAAGAATAGTAGATGTAACCAAACTTTGTGAGCTTGAATGTCTAGGACAAGCTTGTGTTGATAAAAAGCAGTAGTAATTTATATTAAATGGGTGTTATGAAGCACTGTTATCCATTAATTAACCATTTCTCGGGCGGTTTCTACTCCTTGTTCACTCCTTTTTGAACTGGTCTGTTTTGATGAAGACGTGCAGTGTATTTCCAAGTAGCAGTCACAGTCAAGCTAACACATAATCATATACCAAAAAGTGAAAAAAGCATGCTATATCTGGAACTTTGGCTCAGATGATAAATTGTATATGTGCAGCACTCTGCTTCGGCTCTCATATTGCGGTCTCTGGTTGAAGTTTAAATACCTTTCATGTTACAGAGTGTCTGCTTGCGACCAATGAGACGCAGCCCTTTTGTTTCACCTTTTACTTCCGTTCAGATCAGGACAGATCGCTGTTTGACTGTAAGAACAACACAAGGATTTGCTTAAAAGCGATTGCTTTCACACCAGCTTAATTGCCCATTCCCGGGGGGGGGGTATCAACCCATCTGGGATAGACATAGGCAGACTAAATGATGCATGGGTGTTAGGAGTTCAATTCATTAGGCTTCACCCATGGATTTTGTCTAAATGGGACCTTCAAAGCCATGTGATATCAGGGCTCTGGTTTTTACTGTGTATTGAAGTCAATAGTGCAAACACAGAGGATTGTACGTTCAGTTTAGCTGGTTGACGTTCAGCCAGTCCGGCAGCTCACAATTACATACTGCTTTGCATAGTTTGCTGAACCACACGGACACGCCCCAATGCACCAAGGTCAAAGTGAAATGCAGGAGTGTAGGTTTCTTTAGTACACAGACACTGGCATCCATATTACATGTATGCAGTGATTTTTTTTTTTTAGCTGAAAACTAGGTGCTCTAGAATGCTGACTTTACACATTCAGAATGCAGATTTGGGCAGGTTGTCAGATTAGATGCATTTCTCTTATCACAACTCATTTTTAGATGTCAGATTGCTAACAGCCTAAACGTGTCACAATCTTACTCTGGAAGTTGCTATTCTAATATCACATTCATGTTTACCTGTTTAAGAAACTGATAAATAGGAATATTGTATCTAACCAGATACTTATCCTAGTCCTACAATCATTCATTTCAGTTCATTGGGTATTGTCGACTTTTTTTTTTTTTTTTTTTAAGTCCGCACTGTGAATGAGTGCGAGAACAAGCCTTTCCAGTTAATCTGGGTGTGAAGTTGACTGTAGGGAGGGCTTTCACTCCCTGCACGTGACGTCACATATGGGATTGTCTGTGAGGTTGTACGTATCAGAAGCATGAGTCAAAGCCTGCACTGCAGGTTGTTCAGATGTTGAACTTCAGTGCCTTTTTGACTGAGAAAGCTTGATTACAATAGAAATAGTACTAATCTAAGACATTTGTGACAGGCCCCCTAAAGCATTTAGTTATATATTTTTTTTGTTTATGTGACAGTTTGTGTTGCAAATCCACAAATTTATGTTGTTGTAATTTTCCAACACCGGGAATAACCTAAAAACATCCAAGCAACCATCATCCCATAACTTACAGACGGCTGGTTTCGTGGTTGTAAGGATTACTGTCAGATAGATATAAGCGTTTGCTGAGACTCTGAGCTTGTTATTGGCATTGAACGGAAAACTGGATTGGGACTAGGGTTAGTGTAATATTTTATATTGTATAATAATGGCTCGTATTTCAAGATACATGTAAGCGTTGTTTAATGACAACAAGGTCTTAATGTAATGACAATATAGTAAATTATAATAGAAAATATAAAAATGTCTTTAAGCACAGGATCTTGTGGCCGAAAACAGCCAATTAACTCTGCAGTGGCCTTAATTTAAGACCAGAAGTCGGTCATGTGTCACGGTTGCCAGGTCCACTTAATCCATTCCATTTTGGGCTTAATTTTCTATAAATGTCACTTGTCAGTATTGGTAGTTGTGGGTTGCAGGTTTGTTAGGGGTTGTTTCTAAGGTGACGTTGCTTTTTTGGGCTTGCTCCCTGATCCTAATCCTTTCATATTCCTGCATGTTGATTTTACATTTACATTTATGTTATTTAGCAGACGGCCTTGTCCAGAGCGGCTTACAATTAATACAGTCTTATAATCCAAGCAATTGTGGGTTAAGGGTCTTGCTCAGAGGCCCAACTGTGGCAGTGGCGGGATTTGAACCCTTGACCTTCTGGTCCATAGTCCAGAACCACTAGGCCACCACAGTCCCAGGTTTTGTTTAGCCTCTAAATGTAAAAAGTGCGTTCATTTATTTATTAATATTTAAACCCATTCACTTTCTAATCTGCTTAATTCTGTACATAATTAAATGTTGCAAGATTACAAATTATTATTTATTATGACAAATTCTGTTACAAGATTTCTTGTACCATTGCCTGACTTTGCACTCTGCATGCATTTTGGTATTAATTGTTCAGTCTTTATCTACCGTTCTGGTCCCTTCCTGACTGCAGTCAGTTTGCTGTGAATGTTAAGTGTCAACAACCATCAAATGTAACTAAACACTGTAAGTGGACTAATTGGGGAAAGCACATCTTAGTGCAGAATGATGCAGTGGCCCCTACTTCACCATTGCAGTGATCTGGGTTTGAGTCCTGACAGGCCTTTAAGGTTTGGAGGATATTATGCAGGAGTGATTGAGATAAGGGAGGTCAGACAAAATAGCAACCCCTACCCAGCCCTGAGATGGACTGCCACCCCGCTCTGGGTATATGCCCTCTTGCACTTAGACCCCCTGCAACCCTGACCGGGATAAGCATGGACAAATCAAGAAAAAAAAAAACCAAGAAGCAGCAAATAAACTATGCAGGGCGGCTGTCCCAATAATGAATTCAGTAGCTGGGTTCTAAATCATCCAGGTGACTTCGGCTTTATGAATTAGCTATTGAGCTATTAACATAATAAAGCAATAATGCAAATTTTGTTTTCAATTATGGAATAGTCATGCATGTGCTGCTTATAATGTATGAGGGTTGTGTTGCAAGTCTGGAAATAAATGGACTGTGTGTGTCTGTTACGATCCCTGACACTCCTTGTCATCATCATTTTAAAAGCTTTTAAAGTACTTCTGATTCCACTATCACCGACGTTTGCCAAATGTTAAGTTAAACTGGTTTTGACCGGTGTAGGTGTTGCTTTCTTTTATATACACAATCATAAAAAGCGCCTTGGATATGCCAGGGCACATGCGCTCTTTGGCCCACTCATCGATATAAGTCTACAGAATAATTCCTTTTTACGTTTCAAATTACCAGTAGGCAATATAAGACTGTACTTTTAGTGCCTCTTTGTTACATTAACACTGCATTTTTATGCAGTTTTTTTTTTTTAACTCCTTATGTTTTTGGGTATTGAAAATGTGCTGTCTCCACAAGCCTTTTATATGGAGTCGTATTTGTAACAATGAGAAACTCCTGTATGCACTCACCGAGCATTTTATTAGGAAGACCTGTACAATTAGTCATTCATAAAATGATCTAATGAGCCAATCGCGTGGCTGCGGTGAAATAAAATGAAATGATGCAAATACAGGCATAGGTGCAGGAAGTGGGTGGATTCACATGTATAGCTTTTTCAAATCGAAAAATAATTAAAGAACAGGGAGGGAGCCAATCATGGACTAGCATGGTACGAGGAAACTGGGCATAGTACTGTGTGCACTGTTTTACACACGTGCACGTGATTTGTGTCCTTTGTGGTATATCCCTGTCTAGCGCCTGCAGGTCCTGCAGAGACTTTGTTTCGTTTCACTGTGTATTTGGTTAATATGACAATAACACCTGACTTTGACTTTGAGCCACTGCTCACTGAGTTTTAGCGACTACGTATGCCCCATCCATATAAACCATTATTGCACCACTGTTTAGTCAACATAACGTTCATCTCAGAACAAATGCATTCTGGAGCGTTCACATGTCACAACTGCTGGGCTCCATCACAAGTAAACAGCGCCTACTGACATTAGATTCTATTTTTAGATAAAAACATCACTGATATAGTGTTATTTTAAGCTGACAGCTGCTTTCCGTGACCCCATTATGTTTCACACTTGAAATCAACGATCTCTGCACTGTATAACATTTAGACACTTCACCGCTCTAGCACGCTTAACTGTTTTATTTTGTCCCATGATACTGTCTGTCACTGAGCTCGATTTCACTTGCTAGCTGTTGACAGTTTCCTGAAAGAGAAGGCGATGGAGAAAAGACAGCGGGTGGGGAAGAAAGTGAGACAGACATGGGACGAGAAGGTGCTGAGAACGGACAGATGGTCCAGATGCTGTCTAATTGTGTATTTGGTTCGACCCAAGTCTCACTTTGATATAAAGACTAATATTTATTCAAGGTTGTTCGTGTATTCGAATAGCTTGGTGTTTGATTATCTAATCTGGCAACTAATCTGGTATGCAAATAGGGCACATGCAGTTTGGAATAACAATTATATGGCATTTGTTTTAGATTTGAAATTAGACTGCACATAAACTGATACGAAATGCTTTTTATTCACAACCTTCTGAATACACTATAACAATTATCTGAATCTAAAAAAAAATCTATCATTTGGGTATTATTTAACATTTTGAACAAATTTTGAAGCGTTTAGAAAAGTTTAAAGTATTTAAAGAGGTATCGGTTTTTGACATGCTTACATACGGGTTATTCAAACAATACGTAAACATAAAAACAATCATCTTCTACTCATACTAAACCTTTTTAAATTTAAGGAAATTAAAAGTAGTATTGCATTGTTAAAACCCTGTCTAGGAGAAAACCATAATCCTCCAGAACACTTTCTGCCGCAGATAACATTAGTAGCTTTTCTACTGCCTTGAGTTCACAAATCGAGTAAGTGTTTTGCTTTTTCTTTTCACTTTCAATCCATTACTCGCTAAAATACATGAGATTTTAACACTTTATTGTTAAATAAGCTTGTGTTAATGTTTTAGCCAACTGTAGGTTCATGTATAAGTTATGGTAAAACACAACACCATTAATTGATTTAACACCCTATAGAGTGGATTTTCTGGGGGTCTGGAACAGATTCATTCAATGTAAATTGAACCCTTTGGGGATTTTTTTTTGTCCTATTTGGTACTCACAACAGTGCTTCAGTTTGATTGCAGTAATTCCCGAGGTTGTCTTTGATAGGCTACATGAACACCTTCCTATTGGAAAAACTTGCCCTTGATCCACTATGGTGGCTTTAAAGATGGCGGCCATGTTCCACACACAGTCTAAAAGATAGCCCCCCATACTCATTACTGACTGGGGTATATAGAAATGTAAGTTTCCCTTTTGATTTTGGAATAAATGTCTTTTGACTTTTGACCCTGTATATTTCTGGTATTTGGCAGTTTATTCTGTCAGATGATTTCTTTTTTAAATTAACCAGAATATCCATGTTTGGGTGTTTTATGTCTTCAACCACACAAAACTTAATAACTAAATATTATCTACAGTACCAAGTGGTATCTAGAGTTAGACTGGGTACATTTGATTTCTATAAGCGCTGCAGCTATAACATGGTGCCTGTGTGTTAATACATACAATACTGCCAGTGAAACACAGGAGAGCTGGACAGTCAGGGTCAGGCTCGCTCTAACTACAAAACAAGTGCTGTTTAAAATATGACATGATTTAAACTGAGGCTTCTGGAAACCCGCCGTCCTTTAATAACATGAACAGTACATGTGATTATCTCAAACATTGTGATATTTGCTTAAGCCAGTGCACCAGGTTCCCTGTTTTAACATGACTTTAGTGCTGTGATGAATAGTGTAAAAATGAATCCGTGTAATCGCAGTCAGCCATCCAAGAAAAGTTTAGAAATAATGCTAAAATATAAGGTTATGAACCAAGCAGGTAAATGAACGTGATCCGAAAGCTGTCTGTTCCAACCTATCGGCAACTAGTTAAAAAAAAAAACACAGGAGAATTTGTGCTTCACTGGTGTGTTGGAAACAGAATTAGATGGTGCGTGCGTAGGTGGTGTTTTTATTTTTAATGCTCCTTCGTCGTGACTTCGACTGTGTGTGTGTGTGTGTGTGTGTGTGTGTGTGTGTGTGTGTGTGTGTGTGTGTGTGTGTGTGAGAGAGAGAGAG
>JAUZST010009179.1:0-13133 GCA_034779995.1 Parotocinclus haroldoi
ACACACACACACACACACACACACACACACACACACACACACACACACACACACACACACACACACACACAAATACAAACATTATATGGCGCTAAATACAAAATAAATGGATATAGTGTGAAAATAAACTGGAAACATTTTTTCTGCGTTGCACAAAGTTTTTAAGTTGCAGTCTTCGGTACATTTGCTGATACTAGGGCGCACTATTTAGTGCAGAATGCATTTGGAACGGAACTGCAGCTAAGCTAGCATAGTTAACCGCTAACTTGGAAAACTATAGAGAAAGCTAAAGTTGAATTTAGTTATCTAACTTCAATGAGAAAACATATCATTTATAAATAACTAAAAGTGTAATTAACTCCGTAATTATGTGTCGTTGTTTTTTTGTTTCTCCATTACCTCTACAAGTGTGGCTAAATTAGCTAGCGTTAGCATTAGCATTAGATCTTTGCTTGGTGATAAACCTACCTCAGTGTTGCGCCAGACGCCGCCTTTAATCATAATTCGCGGCATGCTTACGGATTAGATGGTTCACGAACCAGCCAAGAATTTAAACGCAATAAGAAATAATTTGTGAGATTTGATTCTCAACAGAAAACTCAGACAAACACGGCTAACAGCACGCGCTGCACCACTAGACAAGCAATAGCGTCTTATCTGAGGTTGCCAAGCGTCACAAATAATAATCCCCCTTATGCGAAGGGTGGACGAACGACAATACAAAGGTCTCCGCAGGATTTCTTTTCATGCGATGATTTAGTTTTTTTAATATTGTCTTTTTTGTCAATCAAAAATGAATGTGTTGATTAGTATGACCTGTAAGGACTTCATTCAAGATTTATGTATGATTTATTAATTTAGTGGTGTAGCGGGTTGATATGTTAGTCAGGGCCGATGAAGTGTTGCTGTTCCACATTGTAAAAAGTCTATTTCACTCCAGACTGCTGAGCAGAAGTATGAGCCGATGTACAGTGCAGACAATATGAACCCAGGGTATTTAATGTTTTGTTTGCTTGACTTCATTTTATTTGATAAAATACCATTTTATCTGGTATTTAGCAGACGTCCTTATTCAGAGCGACTTACAACTGATACAGTCTTACAATACAAGCAGTAGTGGGTTAAGGGCCTTACTTAAGGACCCAACTGTGGCAGCTTGGCAGAGGTGGGATTTGAATCAGGTCCAGAGTCCAGTATCTTAACTGCCAGGCTATCACAGTCCCAGCTAGTAGTGTGGAGCAGGTGATGTCCATTAAAAAAGTTCTGATTCATCTGACATACAGGAAACACCACCCGACTTTAGTTCAGACACTATCCATTTCCCACAATTCCACACCATCTTTCCAAAAGTTTGAGTGTCCAATGCTTTCAGTCAGAGCCAGTCTGTTATGGGTTTTCACATGACGTGATGTACATGCACAAATATTAAAAAGAAAGTCAACTACACTGCAGGCAAGGTACTGATTTTTATATATGACCCGATGCAAGCCCACCACAGGGGTCACTAAGGTTCACGTCAGGCAAACACCCTGGCACCTGTTCAGATAACATGCAGACCCTTGTGCAGCTCAGGAAAGAGTTCATTTACTATAACCCATACAATAAGTAAGTCTGAGTTCTCCATATGATCAATTAAATACCTTAATTAAAGTTTGTCACTATAATATGAGGATAATCATTTTTAGAAAATACTGACAACCAAAACATTTTTGTAAATGTTTGTTATAAATAGTCCAATAAGATCCAAACAGTATAACAACATCAGGACCTGAGATGCATTTTGGCCAAATGAAGAATTCCTTTTTTGTGCACGCTTGCCAGTTGAGGGGTGTGAAGTATTCAGACAAATGTAGGCCATGGACACAAAAAAGATGTGTGTAAACGACCTAAAACTTGGTTTTAAGACACTTTTGCTGCTGGGAGAACATAGCCTAACATACACCAGACAACCAAAACCCATCTTTGTTCATCTCTGTGTTCAGCCCACATGGTCCATCAAACCCAGTGCTGGAACCTTCAAATTACTACACATTACTACACTACAAAACAAAACCATTTTTAAGTTACTAATGTCAGCTGTTTTCTATGAGGTACTTCACTGAGCAGTATATTTGCAATCTATAACACTGTTTCGTAAAGAGTGAGAACGCACATATCTGCAGCTTTCAGAAGGAGTTAAACAATACCTGGCAACCCTGACCCTCGCCCTTCAGACTGAAAAGACACGCAGCAGAGATTTACATAGTGCCATCTCCTGGTTGCTTTAGGACGTTACGTTACCTCTGTCACAATGGCTGTGTTCAGAAACGGATTTGAGCTCAAATGTGACTTGAATTGTACAGATGCTGTGCAAAAACCCACATAATCTGACTTTTCCCAGATTGATCTGCTGATCCAGATCTAACCAGAATCAGATCCTGTTTCTATCAGGCAAATGTAGGGACGGTATGGAATATGTAAAATATATAAAACGCTGAGCTCTTACCTGTACTTGTACTTTTAATTCATCTTGTGATCGCAGGTATTTAATAATTTGTCGGATCAACTTTTTCTTTGACATCTTTGAACTTTTTTCAACATTGATACAAAATACAACTATTCCTGCATGTTAGGACTGCAACACATTCCAAGAAAAGTTGTGACAAGGTCAATTTACGGCTAGTAACGAGGAGCAGACAGTGTCCATTAAAAAAAAAAAGACTTGGAATACTGATTCATCTGACCACAACACACAACGCTGTATGATGGTCCATCCTGGATGTCTCTGAGCACAGAGACGTTGTAAAATGTACATTGTGTGCTCCAGGCCAAAAATGAAAAGGAGCACCCAGGCTATGATTAGCTACAAATCCAAAAGCTGTGGATTGATGCAGAAAAGCACACTGAGATATTAGAGATACATGAATTCCATCAAGACGATGTGTTTTCCAGGGACGTCCATGCTTTTTTCAACAAGACAATGCAAACCAAGCCAGTCTTTGGTTACTTTTTTGGTTTCTTTAAACCATAGCCACTTCTTCTTTTTGCATCTTTGGTTTCTTTAAACTTTAAGCTCTTTATTTTTTTTGAGGCCATAGCCATGTTCTCTTTTGGCTGTGCTTTGTGGTTTTGTTAGAAATTTCCTCAAAGATGGAACGATTGTGATATATGGCTTATACTCACGTAAATCATAATGTTTGATGCAGCAAATTTTCCAAATAAAAGCTGTAAACAACACAGAACGTGGGTGGTCCAGTGTTGCAGTGACACGACTGCATTGATGATGCCAATCAGATTTCAAAACGTAGTTCTGGTTCTAGCTCTAGTTTGATAGCTCACAAGCAGCAATTAAAAGCTCATAATAGAAGAAATAGAAATCATACAAAAAGAGAAATATACAGTAAACTTGGATAATGCAAACATTTTATTATATATTATATTATAATAAGTGTGTGTACAGTCCTGGATATAAAGCATTCAGAGCATTAGCAGCAGCTGTGGGGTGAGTAAGAAAGACTAACAAATATTTGTTTACTAACAAATACAGATTGATGCAGATACTAGCAGACACAGGTGTGTGTGTGTGTGTGTGTGTGTGTGTGTGTGTATATACACACTCACGAGCCACTACATTCATCAATATTTTTTACGTTTCTAGTCCCGGGCTGGACCACATTTTCCCCCCAGAATTGCTGCTATTCCTTCACATTCTGCTACATTCCTTCGAGATTTTGGTCAATACTACCATGATAGTATCATACATTTACTGCAGATTTGTGAACTGCACATGCATTATACAAAGCTCCACTTCCACCACATCCCAAAAGTGCGAAATCTGCTGAATTTGGAGGTAAGTAAAATGAATGCACTGTCATGTTCAAGAAACAAGTTTGAGATGATTTGAGCTTTTGATGTAGATATCTTTCTGGAAGTAGCCATCGGAAAAAAGTACAGTGTGGTTATAAAGGAGTGAACATGGTCAGTAACAAATTGCTTGCATTGTTAGTTTCACTGGATATCAGCATCTACTAAATGATGTAAATGTGAATGAGAGAATTGTGTAGAGGCACAGATCTGGACAAGGCTACAAAAATTCTGCTGCACTGAAAGTTCACAAGAGCACAGTGGAATAGCACAATAGAATAAGATTGGAACAACCAATACTCTTCCTAAAGCTGACCCCCCCACACCAAATGAAGTAATAAAAAAGAGCTGTGACCAAGTGATCCATCTGGCTGAGATCCAAAGATGTGCAGATGGGAGAAATTTTTGAAACCAATATTGAACATTCTTTTTTTGTTGCAGCATAAGGCCTCAACATAAAAACATTGAAAAAGTGAGAGGGTCTGAAGACTTTCCATATGCACTGTACACTGAAACAGTACAATGGATGACTCTAGAGATGCTAAGATTGGGGATATGACCAAGCACTCGAGCAAACGAAACAGTCAGCAACACTGAGAGAACACAGCTTGGGTCTGACATGCTGTAAACCATGTCGCTCTTCAGAACATTCCGGTCAGCATTGGTACCCGGTGACATGGCCATAAGACACAAACAGGGGGAGGAGGAGTGGCAATGATCACCACCATTTAATCACAGTGAAGTGTTTTAATAGCGTAGGTAACTACAAATGACTGTCACATAATCAAGACCTTAAAGAAGCTCTATTGAATGTCTGCTCACTGATAAACAAGTAATTTATTACTGCACAGTTAATTAAAAAATACAGTATTGACCTTCTTTAATGACAGGGACATTGCTTGATGGTAACTGATAGATTACCAGTTAAGTGGAAGCTGAAAACAGAGTCAGATGTTTCCAGTCAATGCGATGACAATCAGGCGTATGCAGGCAGACAGAAATCTATCAAAAGTTGAGCCTTGCAAAATTTTTACAGGATGGGCGGAAGAAATTAGATATCTAAAGAAAATGAGCTGTTTATGCTCATTAGGCTTAACCAAAATTTCAAACTATCTCTAAAGAGTTTGGACTCTTGGAAATGGAAGAAACTAAAGGCCACTGTTATACTCTCTAGGAGGGGTCAACTAAAGTCTTCTCTCACACCGGCTTAATTTGTAAACCAGTAAATTCACCATCAGGAATTTGTCAAAGATCATGCAGACCATTCAGTATTCTACAGGACAAAAGTTTTGTGGATAAATGATACCAAAACATTTCTGCCAGCTTTTGGCTTAAATGAGAGGAATTATGTATGGATAAACATAACAAAAGCTGATATGCAGCTTTGATCAGCAATTACCAGTAATGTTATTGATCCACAAAAGGTTCACCTACTTTTGTCCCTTACAGACATCTAATAGTGCATCATTTTCTCAGAACAATAAATGGCTACGTTGATGTTTTTGTCCTGTTTGCTTAATAGCTGGTAATCATACGTATACAGAAATATAAAGAACTATAGTTTCGTTGTATGGGTAGGATCACATGTCACTGTGGGGAGTGGGGGTGGGGGTAAACACATAAATATATGTTTTTAAACCTTACTTCATATGTCTAGATTCAACCTTAAATTCTCCAGATATGTTGCTAGATAAAGCCATTATTGATTTTGGGAGTGTCTGCAGGTCCATGGAAATGCCCTCCTTCATTTTATGGGAAATATTAAATTATTAAATCATAATGATTGCTGTTTTGATGTATTTCTTGATCAAATAATGTCCTGAACACCATTGTTTACAGTCAATTAAATATAAATAAACCATTTGTAGAGCGGTTGTTTGTTCGAGTACTGCAAACTCTATTAATAATGAATTAGTGTCAGCAGCAAACCACCAACTCCTTTGTGTGTTATTGTAAAATGACTGATGTGGCTGTTCCTGAGCTGGCTGAAAAACAGTGTGCTCTAAAGCTGTGAAGTGTTACTTTATCAGGGGAAACTTACTTGAAGAAAATTCAGTTTAATGCTTGTGACTTATGACTTAGAATAATTAGTTATTTAATTATTAGTTATCAATAGTGATTATATTAAATCAATATTATCTGACTAACCAATGTCTAGCTTTTTCTCCTCTTCCTCTTGTTTCACTCCCCAGAACGATAACTCCACTTCATTTTTCTTGTACGCAGTCAAAGGGGTGTGTGGAGTTAGATGGGGCTCCCTTAGGAAGGTCAGGCCTCTTCTACTGTCATTGCAAACTTTGAAAAATGCCACTGGTATAGTTTAAAGTTTTAAAGTTTAAAGTTGCCCATGCCCCCCCCCCCCACCCCACACCAAGCATTTGCCTACCTTGACTGGAGCTAGTCCAGTCCAGTTATAATGAAGGTCATACAAGGTCAGTCTAGTACATAATTACAGGCATACAAGGTCAGTCCAGTACAGCTCATGATGGCCAAAGAATGCCAGTCAAGTCCAGTACATCATGTAGGTCAGTAAAGGTTAGTGCAGTCTGACTGGTCCAATGCACAACTGCATAATTGTTGACAACAATTCTGCATGAAATCCAACTAAATATACACCATTTGTTCAAATGTGAACATATATGTTTGAAAATATCCTGAAAAATAAATCAAATCAAGTAATTGTTGGGGGTAAAAACTGAGAACTATATTATATTTCCTTTGTTCCTTGAAGATGTTGTGATTAAAGACACAAACTGACATACAAAGAGCACCAGGACGTCGTAGAAAGAACAAACACTTAACCTCTTCTTACCCACATCAAACATAAACCTCATCTGACCAGTGATGAACTGTATAATATGTATACTGTATAACTGTATAATTCTGTGTATCATTTAACAACAGAATTAATTATATGGCAAATTCAAGTTCAAACAGCATTGCTGATTTGTATTTTCACTACAAGTAAATATAGTAAAATTTCAGTCTGTGTTAATGATATGTAAGCTTTCTTTATGCTCATGTCGAAATGGGATCTGCACCTCTGCATGGGGTGGCTGTTGACTGTGAATTATGTTCATACATCTGGTACAACATGCAGAACGACAGAAGCAGCTGCTGTGCTGTTCCTATTAAGAACTAGGAGCTCGTTTCTATGCTTTTTCCCTCAGAGAGAATGTGCAAGTAGCTGTGAGGTGCTATTACACAACTGCTATTAGATGTGGTGAGTGAGATTAAATACTGACATGCTTTTTTAAATGTTTCATTATTCCAACAAGAACAAGTCTTCCTGTCTGAGCATGGAGCTGCATATATATCAAGCCAAATATCAGTTAATCCTGTGTTGGTCCCTTTGTATTTTGAGGCATTAAATGCCTTTTCTTCACACTTTTAACCCCCTTTGGAGCCTGGAGACTTTCCCGTCCATATGTACTTCAGCAAACTTTCCAAAAAGGGTCACTTTTTATCTTACTCATCAGTCTTTGGGGAATCATAAATACAGGGGTTTCAAGCTATTGTTCTTTCTCCTTTCTCATTTTTATCTGTTGCCGAAGTGTTTCTATATGGCCATGTCTACTTTCTTTAGGTAAGGAAAATCTTGCTCTTTTCACCTGCTCTTTCTCCATTGCATATTCAGTGGGGGAAAACAGAGATACAACTATTATAGTCTCTTGATATTCCAAAAAGCATCTGGTGATGTTACTGAATGCTTGGCTTTCTCTGTTAAGTGCTCTTATAAATGCTTAATGGAGCATAGGACAGGTGACTGTCAAAGAAAGTTCAAGACAGTAAGCACTCCACAAAGATCCGTACAGACATTTTTCACTAGTGGTCACAGACTTTTCCCCTCACTATATAAAAGCCCTGTAATAATCATTTAAAAAGTATGTGTTTGGATGATCTAATATGTGAGCTCACAGCACACTGACCTGTAATTTGTATTTGTATGGAACAGCAAAAAAAAGTGGAAATGTACTGCAGAGCAGACCACCTCGTTTTACTTTGGGCTGGAGTCTGTAAGGGGCAAGGATACAAGCCTAAACTGAACACCCATGATCTCTGATCTTTCAAATAGCACTGCATCAGAAACTGTCATTCATCAACCGCATGGGCAAGGGATCACTTTGGCAAACAATTGTCAAGTAATACAATATGGAGTGTCATTTGCTAATGCTATTTAAACCTTTACAGTTTAAACTATGCTGTTTTTTAGATATTTAATTTCAAGAGAAACCAGAGCTCTCGAGAAACTCAATTCAAATAGTTTATTCCCTATTTGGAGTCTAGAAACTCTCTACCTGTTAAAAATACAGAATGTTAATATCTCCATAATCCAGATTCCAAAAGTGCTTGAACTACTGCAGAACAGATTGTTTTTTTGCTCATGGCACTCAGCACAAAATGCAGTTTTATAAAACTACAGCCAAGTTAACTGATTTACATACAGGTGTGTTAGACATCTTCATATAAGTCACAAAATTAGATATCAACCACAACGAAATTAGCATCTGCAATCAGACTGTAAACCTCAACTCGATTGAATGCCAAGGCAGCTGGCACAGATGAGCTCTACATGCGAGCTGGAGCCGGTCTGTGCAGGTCATCATCACAGGTGGCTGATGGGAGAGCTGGAGATCTGAGCGTGTCAGCTGGCACAGAATCTAGAACACCTCAACTCCAGGTTCACAGATGCACAGCAGTGACTTTTTGAATACAAGAATTCAAGCAAAGATGCAAAAAAAAACCTCAGGTTTATAGAGTAGATTTTGTTCTGCTTTATAACTACAAAGTGACCACTACAGCTTAAATAAAGAATGAGCAGAATATACACACATGAAAAATATAGAATGCACAGTATTGTTGTACAGTAAGGCCAGTCAGATAAACCTCAGCACTGGCTGTGTACTATTAAGTGCCAGTCCCATGCCTGATAAATAGGGAGGGTTGAATTAAGAAAAGTTAACCTATTCCACACCTAATAAGGTGGTCTTCTGTGGTGACCCCTAAGCGGAGCATCCTCATCAGGTAGTAGCGTTACTACTTCTGTATTATATTACTTGGCATACAATCACCAGTCTCATTATTAGACTGACCTTTGCTACAACTAGGTGTACAGTTAGAAAACAGCAGGCAATTATATTTCATGCGCATTTTCTTGATTGTGTCTGGCTCTGACCACAGGATTCTGCCGGCTGGATACTGGTTTGATAATAGCACAGCTGAGCAGTTTGTTTCTAATAAAGTAACCCAGCTATTCATGCAGTATAAGGTTGACAGTAATGGTCAAACGGCGACTCAATTTAGAAAAGCGAGGACGAGGCTTTGTAATTATGTTTTCCTATTTTCTGCTTTTTAAAACTGGCAACCATGAACATGGTTCATTCATGGTTCACTGGTGGCAGATATGAAATGAGAAAGTTTGTCAAACATCACCACCAGGGTAGAAATGATTTTGCAGCCTACAGATGTAAGCATTGTTTTAAATGTATATACATTTTAAATGCTAAGGTTATCTCACGTATTTCTACATGCATGTCTTAAAAGAAATGGTTTGTAAAAATGGTTAATGGTACTGCTTAATGCTGCAGCAGAGAGGAGCATTGTACTCCCAACTTGTTGGAAACAGTTTAAAGAAGGAAAATTAGAATGCAAACTAAGAAACAGCTATTGCAATAGACTCACTGGCCACGTTTCTAGGTACATCTAACTGCTTTTTAAACACAAATATCTAAGCAGCCAGTCATATGACAGTCCCACAATGCATTCAGATATGTAGACATGGTCAGGATGACTTGTTGAACTTCAAACCAAGCATCAGAATTGGGAGGAAATGTGATTTAAGTGACTTTGAACATTTGGTTGTTGGAGCTACATGGACTGATATTTTTAGAAACTGCTGATCTCCTGGGATTTTCACACATAGCCGTTTCTTGGGTTTACCATTTCATGGCCTGAATAAGAGAAAATATAAAGTGAGCAGCAGATCTCTGGTTGAATAGTTTTTGCTGATAGCAAAAGCAGCATCTGTGAATGTGGGGTGAAAAATCACGCCATGTGCTACTCCTGTCAGCTAAGAACAGGCAATTGAGGCTACGGTTTGCATAGTTTTACCAAACTTGGACAAAAGATGAAGAATGGCTGCCTAATGGCTGCCTGGTCCTATGTGTCTCAGTTTTTGCTGCAACATTTTGATAGTAGGGTCAGAAATTGCCATAAACAACATAAAAGAGTTCAGGCTGCTGGTGGTGTGATGGTGTGAGGGATATTCTCTTGTCACACCAGACATGCATCGGTTAAATGCTACAGCCTACCTGAATAATGTTCTAAAGGGAAACAGGGGTCCAACCCAATACTAGCTAGGTGTACCTAATAAAGTGACCAATGAGTGTATATACTCGAAAGCCTTTTTTTCAGAAGAGCAAAGGATTTCACAGTAGAAAACAAATCTAGTACAAAATGTATGTTATATATTTGAATGTGATGTTCTGTTGCCAGCTGTCAACAAACCTTTGGTCATAAAGTGTACAATTGCTTTCAGTGCTTGGGAGCAAACAGCATGGCTTACAAGAAAGAAAATGGATTTTAATGGATTAGGACATAATCAGATTATTCTGGCACTGTGTTTCGAATCAATACACTTTACAAGCTCAGGGAAGGAACAATGAGTTGGGGGGGGACATATAAACTCACAGCATACAACATAATCAGCAAAACCATTTTAAATATCTGTCCATTTATCACTGCATTAAGTCTTACAGTCAAAACTGTTTTGCAGGAAGCAGATGCTGGATATGCTCAAAGTTTAATATTCAATATTTTCATTTTAATTAACACAACGCAAACGGCTACTGTCATCAAGTCTTTCTAAGACTTTCTAAGCAAAGAACTGTGAGAGATTTGTGTAAGTGCTGCATTGACATTTAAAGTATTTAGCAGGCTCCTCTGTCAAGAACGATTGAAAATAGATCGATTATAATAGTTAAGGGCCTTGCTCAAGGGCCCAACAGTGGCAGCGTTGCTGATCTGGGATTTGAACTCGCAACAGGGTTGTTAACCTAAGGGCCGGAAAAATGCTAGAATTTAATTATTAAGATGCGTGTGCTTTAGAAGAAAGGTATTCGGTGGAAATAAATTCACCTCTTCAACTTCACGTTAGATAAAAATATCTAATCAGCCAATCACATGGTAGAAACTCAATGTACACTGCTCACAAAAATTAGGGGATGTTTCATTATGGGATATTTTATTTTGAGTATCCCCTATTTTTTATGAGCAATATATTTAGGTACGCAGACATGCTCAAGATGACCTGCTGAAATTTAAACCGAGGATCAGAATGGGAAACAAAGGTGATATAAGTGATGTGGCATGGTTGTTGGTGATAGATGGGCTGGTCTGAGTATTTCGGAAATTCTACTGGGATTTTCACATAGAGCCATCTATAGCTTTAAGAGATCATGGTCCAAAAAAGAGAACATATTTACATTTACAGCATTTAGCAGCTAACAGAGTGACTTACAACTCATACAATCTTACAATTCAAGCAATGGTGGGTTAAGGTCCTTGCTTAAGGACCCAACTGTAGCAGCTTGGCATGAGGTCCAGAGTCCAGTACCTTCACCACTAGGCTACCGCAGTCCCATATCAGTACGTATCTGCCTTGTATCAGTGGTTCAGGCTGCTGCGGTGGTGTAATGGTGTATGGAACATTTTCTTTGCACACATTGGACTCCTTAATACAAACTGAGCATTGCTTAAACACATCAGCCTATCTGAGTATTGTTGTGCATCCATTTATGATCACAGTGTACCTTCTTACATTGAGTAAGGTAATGTTCCATGTCACAAGTCATCTCAAACAGGTTTCTTGAACATTAACATGAGTTCACTCTACTCAAATGTCCTCCACAGTCACCAGATCTTAATCCAATAGAGTACATTTAGGATGTGATGAAATGGGAGATTTGCCTCATGGATATGTAACTGACAGCAGTAAATGGTTTATATTGTTACAGCACCTTGTTAAATTAATTTCTGTTCTGAAGGCAAATGTATGTCCAAGCTGGGTTGTACCTAATAAAGTGGTTGGCAAAGTGTAATGTAGGGTGCTTACAGAGAAGAGTAATTTAAGACCAAGGACAGATCCGAAACACACAGTAGGTCCTCCCAAGGTTTCTTCCGTCTACTTACAGGGAGTTTTTCCTTTAATACTGTTGATTGTAAAGATTGTAAAGCTGCTTCGAGACGATGCTCCATTGTAAAAAGCGCTATATAAATACATATTGATTGATTAAATGAGTGAAAGGGAGGAAATAAGAAAACTTGATGAAAAAATACTTTAAATGGGGATTTGCACAGTATGGACTGTGAAGGCCTAGCGGTAAAGCTACTGGACTTTTTTGAAGGCCCAAATTCCATCTGCCATGGTGCCACTGCTATACTGTTGAGCAAAACCCTTAAACTTAACAACAAGTGGATTGATTGTAAATTATATCAGGTTGCTCTGGCTAGGAGTGTCTGCTAAATGACTACAAGTAAATGTGAAAGATAAATAATTTCCTGTGTGTCATTTGTGACAAAATGTTGGCAAAGGAATGTCTCAAGCCCTCCAAACTGCTCCGGCACCTGATAACTCAAATATCAGCTCTGAAATTCCAGTACCCAGTGAGTATATTATATATATATATATATTGCAGCTTGTGACCAATGATTTCTTCTGAGCTGCTTTTGTACAATAGATTTATTTGAAGATGTCTGTGCTTTTGAAATTAGCTGAATTATTGCAG
This sequence comes from Parotocinclus haroldoi, assembly GCA_034779995.1. NCBI lineage: Eukaryota > Metazoa > Chordata > Actinopteri > Siluriformes > Loricariidae > Parotocinclus > Parotocinclus haroldoi. The sequence continues at coordinate 12,630 of JAUZST010009179.1, forward strand.
ATAGGAAAGCATTTATGTGCCATATTTCATGTGGCAAAGGTTGTGTTTTTTGTAAGACTAGATTTTATCTTGCATTTTGTCACAGACAATGAGTGAAATATTATTGTTTTGATTTGTGTTGTCATATTCTCAAATATTTCTGTAGCCAAACCTGTCAAATTTCAATTACACAGTGTGAAAGCTGATACGTTTTAACTGACATATGTGAGCTCTGCTTGCAATCAATTTTAAGAAAGTTGCTCTTAGCATCGAAGGCATACGCCAGTCACTCTGTCTCTCTGGAGAGTGTGTGCTGAATAGAAACTTTAAAATTAGATTAAGCAACTTTTCTTTTCTCTTTATTATTCTTCTCAAGTTTGTGTGCACTTGTCCATGCAGTTCTCTGAATATGGATACTTACAGTGAGACTGCATAAGTGAGAGCGAGAAAGAGTGCACAGTGATACATATATATATATATATATATATATATATATATATATATATATATATATATATATAATAT